>ML179040.1:87611-273979 GCA_004369135.1 Dendrothele bispora CBS 962.96
TAGGCGGGGGGTAGATTGCTTTAGGATGGAGGAACTACAGTTTTCATTGTAGAACTTAAGGTGGGCCTGAGTCCGACCTCGCGGATATGTATGTATAGCGCAGGTCCTTGAAGTTTGTTGGGTTAGCCTTCGTGAAATTTTGCGTGCACAACCACGACAACGCGTCATTACCAAACACGCTCAAAAACACCGTGACACTCCGAATCGGAACTCGGACTGTCGCTGGATGTAGTAGTGCCCAAAACCTCCAGGCTTGAAGCTTCTTTCCTTCTTCTTATACAATAAACGGTTCGAAAAAAAACAGGTTGTTCAGGCTCCAACAAAGCATCCTTCACTCTTAACGCGTCTGAAAAACCAGGTTGAACCCGGAACTTCAAAAAGGATTGCGCTTCCTCTCATCCCTGTGGACTGACAGCTACCTTCACACCTTTGGTACCCTTCGCACGTTCACAACCGTGACCGTGACCGTCTCCCCTGCTCTGTAGCACACTAAGTCCTATCGTGTTGTGCTTAAGCGACCTTCGTTCTCACTAAAAATCTCTCGCTGAAACTTTCTACTAACACATCTCCTTACCCCTAGACCTCTTCACTGTGGTCGAAACCTTTGATGCTCATCTAAGTGCAATCTGGTCCTCTTGTCCTTCACGTTAGTACTGGGTACTGCTCTAGGTAAAACTCGGCATGCTTAGACGTGGGAACCGTAACGCGATATTTCGGCTTCAAAATCAGGTTTTTCGTTTTCTATCCTTTCTGGTAAAAGTCAGAAAAAAGACGTTACCTTTGTACTTATGGTCTGTCGATGCCAGTTTTTGTAGCGTATGAAGAAACTTCGTCTAAAGAACCAATGTGCTAAAGTTTGTTTAGTTTCAACTCGCAAGAACCGAGCTGATCTTAGTAATTCCACTATCTAAAGCTCGAGGAGCTATAAGACACAAAACGCTATCTGTACTCTGCACACCAAATAGGAAGATGTCGTCCTTCAACCGTGCATGGAAAAGAGGAATTTTCAAAAAGTATTGGTGATGCATATGGGAGAAAGACCCGGGCATTTCGGGCTGGTCTCAAGGACTGGAGTTCAAGGTAGTTTGTTAGTCTTCTAGATAGCCTTCGAAATTTCGGTGGTCGTCAGTCTAGGATCAAAAAGCGTCTCGCCAGTACTGAACTGCTAGGCAATGGTTTGTGAACCAAAAGGTTGTGTAACAATAATAATTGTGACAAGGCAATCTGATAACTACTGTTACTTTTAGCGTTGAAGTCGAACGTCCTCTCGTCTTCACCAAACTCCTTACTTCTATAGCGTTTTGTCGGTTTCCCCACACATCTCGTTCACGTTTCCTTCTAAATCTCGCGAATTGGCCGGGTCTTCGCTAGGGTCCCGGAAGAAAGAGTTGGTTTAGGCATGGAACTGGAGGCTTTTTCGTACAGTAATAGGAAGTTTCGGGAAAGTTAAGTAGCTCAGAAGAGTCTCATCGGGCTGAGTCTGGCGTTGCGCCCGGGTACGGGCGTTAAGGTAGTCAAGTCGCAGGTTAGTCGTGACACGGCACTTACTAGGCTATTCGTGAGCAGCACGAGTTCGACAAAAGAACTTACGTTCCTCAACTCCCCCTACACGCGACTATAAGCAGTGTCCATACCCAATAAACTACCCTGACTGTGTCTGTAAGACTTTGTTACCACTGGATTGTTAGTGTCATATATGATTGTCTGTCGCAACAAGCAGAAGTAAAGGTCTAAGAACTAAAAATACCAGACTTGGCGAAAGCTGAGACCTTTTTCTGTGCAAGACCGACTCTTGGCTCCGAGTGACACAAGTCAAATGCCAAGACTGCCGCAAGCTCCGCTAACTGCACAACCCAACTATATGTTACACCCTGTTAATCCGACCCCATCGTTGGCAGTCAGCCCTTGGCGGGGCTGGTATACTCGCATTGTTGTATAGTAAAGTAACGAAAAAGGATTAGGCGACGTCCTGTCTAATTTAAAAGAGTGGGAAAAGAAAGAAGGAAAGCAATGGGTTAGGGTTCGTCCAGGAAGCCAAAAAGCACCAGACGTTCAGTAAGAAAAGAGTTGAGTGAGGAAGCTTTTTCGCGTTCCAAAAGGGAACCTGACAGAGAGGGAGGGGTAGGAAATCCGAACTTCGAAAACAATGTTCCGACCGGAACGAGCAGACTTTACGAAACATAGTGACCGACCTGAAAACAGCTGTGATGATGCGTTATCTACCCTAGAGAGACAGATAGAAGTCGGGGTTAGGAAGCAACGCTTAGCAAGTGGTCTTAGGTTTTGTAACAGAAATAGTATGGGCAGCCTGACCTTTAGTAGAAAAGTTGAAGAGACTATAAGTGCTTGACCCCATCTCCGTCCACTCAATAGGATATAAGGCTCCGTGAGCTTCGCTTTCCTGCTCCCCTCAATTGTCAGCGAGTACAAAAAAAAAAAAATGAGGTCCTTCGTGGATGACGAGTGTCGACTTCCTACCTGCTTGGAACGGGAACGCTATGAACTGAACGACTGGGTATAGTATGGGCGACTCGCCTAACTAAACCCATGTAAATCCTGGTAACTATAACAATAACCACTCAGATCGGACTACTACTGATGGTGTATCGGGAGCTCGAGATTGGCAGAAAGTAAATAGTGTCGAAGAGAAAGAAAGTAAGGTTAGGAAGAAATGTACGAAAAGAATAAAAAGAAGCGGTTGAGACTTGAGTAACTGTAGGAGGGATATGCTAAGGCATTGCAGCCTTTTAAGTACGATAACTAGAAGTATGGTCGATAGCAGCGGAGATTGCTTCATCGAAGGAAATAGCCATAAAGGGTGTCTCCACTCAAAACGCCAACGTGAGATATAAGATAAGTCCTTAAAAAGATTGCGGGGTCGTTGAACACGGTCAACCTGTTAGTAGTTTACCACGAGGGCGAGAACAGTAACCAAAGTCGAGTCTGGCACTATTTTGTGAAACCTGCAAGAAATGTAGAGAGTGAGAGCGGGAAGAGCAACGGATGGTTCGATAGTTGAAGAGGAAAAGTAAAAAGGCAGAGCATTTTCGAAAGGAGGTAGTTTCTAGATATCTTCGAAGCCTGTGCCTGCTTTCTGTAAAGAAGTTCCCATATCCTACCTAACGCCCTCCAATATTCAACCCTCGCTAACTCTGACAGCATCCGAAACGAGTCCCTCCTAAACCGCCACGAAAGTGTTCCTCCTATAACTCCAAGAATAGCTCCCGTAAAGACTAATAACCAAACAGATTTCCCATGCAGTAAACTTAAGAGGGAGAGGTTTATGACTGAAAACACACAACGAAACTTTACGTCGGAGCTGCGGCAGCAGCTGAAAGCTCTTTAGTTTCTGCTTGAGAGGCCATTGTTTTTTGCACGGGCAACCTCGGCTGCGCAGAGAGCGTCCGAGTAAAGGTTAGGAGCAG
The DNA here is from genome assembly GCA_004369135.1 of Dendrothele bispora CBS 962.96. Taxonomy (NCBI): domain Eukaryota; kingdom Fungi; phylum Basidiomycota; class Agaricomycetes; order Agaricales; genus Dendrothele; species Dendrothele bispora. Next base: position 91,037 of record ML179040.1, read on the forward strand.
AGTCGTGGAAGGTTGTTGAGAGTGGACGGCGAGTTCGAAAAGTGTTGCAAGGACGTGGTGGAGTTGAAGGTCCACGACAGGGATGATGTCTTGGTGCAGATGGAGCAGTTGGGCCACCTGAGTGCCCATACTGACTCAAACTAGTCAACTCCTCTCTACACTAAAAATCAGCACCACTTGCTCAACGCCAACTTAAACTGCGAAGCAGACCAGCTGGTGGATGAGAAGTATACTCTAAGAGCCGAAACTTGTAGGGTTCAGGGCGACAGCAGCGCCTTGAGAGATGAGAGTGATGATTTAGAGCAGGAGTTTGCTACTGCCTTGCACAACCGCCGTCTGGCAGAAGGATGATACGGTTAAGGTGATACTGCTCTAACTGACGAGAGCTAGGAGCTAAGTTAGGGTTGGGTCCAGGTCTTGCTCTTGCTCTTGGCCTTGGCCTTGGTCTTTTCTAGTTGTTGCAGAAACGACGGTACAGACAGTCACCTGTACCAGTATGAGCTCTGCGGTCAGTTGACAGACCAATGCGTCTAAGGCAGTTGAGAGAGTCGTTGAGACAGCATTTGGCTAATCGTCGAGTTAAGGGACCAAATGGGGGAGCTCAGTGGTTGCAGAGTGTTATGGCAGTCTGTTACATGGTTGCCCTTAACCTTTTCCTCTTTCTTCGGCTCAACCGATCCTTGCACTCAAGGTTTAGACGGTTCAGGACCTTTAGACCATCACCTAACAGATGATCATTGAGATACTTCTCCTTTGGACGAGGATCTCGAAGCCGAATGAACCTGCTCTATCTCCCTCCACCACCTCACATGTAGTTGTGACAAGGAGTCTGTGCAGTTGGCCATGGAGAACTAGGTAAGCTTCTGTGCTTTCTGAGAAGAGGGAATGGTTGAGGGCCAGGTTAGCTAAAAAGAGGGAGACTTAGAGGTCTTTCTGGTTCTAAGAGAAGAGGAGAAGAAGGACGAGGAGGAGTAGCAGCGTTAGAGTGGCGACTTTCGCCAAGGTGACAACGGTGCCTAATGTTGAAATGCTCTGGAACCTATCTATCTCCACAACGTCCAGGTTCATGTCTCTGTCGGTGTGGTCCCTCAATGTTGGGTAGAAGTCGCAAATGCTGAGGGTTGAGACTTTTGGGAAAGTTTAAGCTACTTTCTGTTGTTCAGTCCTTAAGAGTCGTTCCTCAAGGGAAGTAGTACTCCGGCTGGTTAGCAGCAAGTTCCCCACGAAGGTCCTGTAACTCGTGCCGACCACGAGAAAGCCTAAATCGTCGACATGTCCTTCTGGTTCAGCCACCTTCGATAAGACCACCACCACTGTTGTTGTTGTTGTTGCTGTTGTCGTCGTTGAGCGCTATAGCATTGGCTCCGTTTTCGTACCTTTGATAGCTGTAGAGAACCAACTCCGCAGGGCTTCTCTTGCTACCTGTTGGAAGATCACGATAGTCGCGTATACTTCTTGGGTACCAAGTTGCACAGTACTTTCCTTTCTACTCGCGCAGAAGAAGGCAAGAATGCGGTGGAAGTTCTGGTTCTGAAGGACGACGAAGCGTTAGCCTGGGAAGCAATCACTCCTAGTTCTCATAGCCATTTCGTGGATCCTCCATATGGGGACGAGGACAGTTCTGCTTAATGTGGTGATCCCCTTCATAAATGTAACTTGGATAGCAATAAGGAGGATCCCCTGTTCGCAAAAGCCTTCAGCTCAACCATGTTCCGTCACCATATAGTAGTCAATCTTCACCAGGCAATTCCCTAAGCCTACACAACCCTGTACTACTGTTCCGCATGCGAATACGAGTCACTTGGCCACATACTAAATTGAGCTCAAGAAATAATCAAAAAAAAACATCAATTTTGAGAAAAAAAAAGCAAGAAGCAAGTAGCGGAAAAGATTCGTCTCTTGGTGGGGGGTGAAAAATATTGTTACTCGACAAACAAAACAAACCAATATCTGTGAAGGGGAGATCGAGATTGAGAGGTGTGATTCGGTAGAGAGTATATAAGAACCAAGCATACAACATAAAAATGACATGAAAAAATCACAGGGAGGTTTTCTCAACCTCCGTACGCAATGGAGCTAAATTAGTACGCGAACATATACAATCACGCCTTTGGACGGTTTAACGACGGTACAGCGATGCATATGTTATCAGTCAAACATAGTCTTTTTGCAAACTATTTATACGTTTAAGATACCTGTAACGTTGGCAGATAACCTGGACATAGTTGCAGTTAAGATCAACATTTGTCGATAGATGCACGACGCGCTTGTGGTGGTGTGCGTCGGAAATCTAACAATGACTATGAAATATATGAACTACTATGGCTTGGTTGTAGTTCGCTTTAGATTGAACAGTGGAGGTGAGCGCTGGGCGGTAAGGGTAAGTAATCTCCCTCTAACTCGCAAAAATCTATATGTATGTATTTCTGGGAAATGACGGTTGGTAGGCGTCAACAAAATCAAGATCAATAAGCGACTTCAGCTTTTTGGCTGTAGTTGGGTTCGAGAGTTGGCAAGAGGTATTGCCTACTGCTAGGTATCTTTGGAAAAAAAGTCACAGCAATTATTCACTCAAAAGATTGTCTTCTGGCTTTCGGTTTCCTAGGCCGGATATACCTGGCAACTCTCTTAATGAGTGGGTTTAGGTTGCTGTTCCCTGTGTTGACGGCTATACTTTAAGCAGGTTTTGTGTGGTTATCAAAGTTAACTCCCATCTTATCCGCGCTACTCTTAACTGTAATCCTTCCTTGCCTTTCGCGACATATCTCTCCGTCGCTATTTTCCCAACATTCTCCCCTTTTTAGTCAGAGCTTTGCGACCTCTCTTCTTTGGCTTACTCTCTATTTGGGTGAATAAACGTCGGTATGAGAGGCGTGAAGAACTTACTTCATACAGTTGCTATATGCGTCTGTACCCCCGAGTTGTGGTTTAGCTGCGGCTATGGTAACTCTTTCTCCCCTATGCTCTGTCTCCTACTTCGGCGGGACCACTTCTAACACTCTACTTTGGAAGAGTAAGCGCATTTCCCCATGCCATGAGTGATACGGTGAGCGGGTACATCGAGGGTGTGGTTGTGGTTAGTGTGATTGCCCATGCTTGTCGGGTCGGGGTTAGTCGCAGGGTGCATCTGCTAGAAGACCTATGGTGTGAGGTGGGAGCTCGTCGTGCCATGCGCTGCTGCTACGCCAGTCTTTATATTGGGCGGTTACCACGGGGTTGATTTATGCTTCTCCCTTTCTCCAATGTCACATATCCTCCTTGTTCTGCTTTTGTACCTGTGTGAATTCAACGGGTTAGGTTACCCATATATTGTGTAGGGATCCCGACGAACACTAAACTACAGCATAAAACGTGGGATAGTCCATATCACTCAGCAGATCTTTAGCCCTAAAGGCTCCAAGTTCGGAATGCTGACATATACGGTTGCCCTGGTTGTCCTGTATCAGACATTAGTTGTGGCGTCAAGGACTTTACCGGATACTGTTCTTTTGTTCAGTCCACCAGTCTCTGTTTAGCGAAACCCGTAGCATTGTTCGATCTTCCTATTGTATGAGTGGTGACGGTTGTTTAAGCCTGAGGAGTTGTCATTTTCACAGAACTTACCTAACTAGGTGGCCTTCGGAGGGTTGAGGAACAGAACAAGGCAGTTCCAAAATGGGACAGGCCGCTCAAGAACTGCCGCAAATAGATACGGACATGTCATTTTTTGTTAAATACATATCGTGCAGGCTTCGTCTAACACATGTTCGCTCGTAAGGTTCAGTGTCGTTTACATTGTTTCTTCCCCTCTCAGCCACTCATTCTACGTGTCAATCCGTTTTTCTTCGACCTTCTGAGCATGGAGATCTGGGACCCTATGAACAGAGGCCTTTTTTGCAGCACTGCTCTTCATCCTATTCGTCTGGCGTCCGGGGGTCCGGCTTGACGTACTATGCGGTTCTCTTCTTAACACAGTGATCTGGACACCATTTGTGCAACTCGAAGTGTATAAGCCGCTCTGTTTTGGTCGTCATCTAATGTCCCTTGTTCTTTGTTTTTTTCTATTCTGCGCGCTATCTGTGACTGTACTCGCACAAACAGCGAACGATCGTATTAGAATTGCGCTAATCCTGGCGCCTACGCCCAACTAGCCTTCTCTGACAGGTGTCTTACGGGTCAGTATTCTTACTTGCAGCCCCTTCTTTCTTTTCTTAAATTCTTCCCTTTTTTCTTTTCTTTTCTAGTATCCTGGAGTCCTAAGTTAGCTGAATCCAGGTAAGTACTACCAAGATACGTCTTCAGTTCAGTTCACTCGGCTTCTCTACTACTTGTGGTGGAGGAGCTCCGACGTACTGTCGCCGCTTCGTGCCGCTGTCTTAAATTTCCTTAGTCTTAACTTCTATTTAGTCTTATGGGTGGGGTTGTTTGCCACGATTGCGACCAGGTTCTTCTGTTCGTGATTTCTTGTGGGGGTATCGCCAAGGAGAGAGAAGATTAGCTATCTATAGTGGCTATTGAGGGCGTGGTTGTGAGTCATACTATGTGTTGACCAGATTTGTGTCGAACAAGACTAATGATAGACTTTTCGCGTGTAGAAAGGGACAAGCGTTTTCAACGTCCCTGTTTCGACAGCAGGTTTCAATTGCTAAATCGTTCTTTCTTTGGTGCTCGTGTTTTCTATTTTCTTTACCTCGACCAACTTATTTTATCCCCCCCACCTTCGTTCCGACGGTTTTGCCTGCAGTCATCCTTCCAGTGTCCGATTGCGATGATACGCAGTGCCCGTAGGCCCCATGCGGATATGGAGAGAGGAGAAGGGGAAAAGTTGGTGATCACGTATCGTTATGCGGACCTGGTAATGACTCTCAAGGATGTCCTGTTGGTTTTCCTGCCCAGGACGAATCGCATGGAAGTAGGACGAACGGACGTGTGCATGAGTGGAAGTCAAGAAGGAATAGGAGTGCCTGTGTTCAAGGGTAAAGACCTATTTCTTACTTTTACTGCTATACTTGAGCTCATGCAGACGATTTTTAGATGTAATGGATGTGTCAACGCTGAAGAATGGCCAGGCTCCATTCTTTGACGGGCCGCAAGATCGACACCTCATGTAATGGCAGTACCTTATTTCCTCGCCGTTGCCCTTAGCTTTTGCTGCTCCTGTCTATATCCTGTCATATCTCTTGCGTTCTCCAGGTCCAAGGAAATCCTTTGTAGTTTGGGACCCTACATGCAAACCCCTGCGAATTTAGTCCATCTTTATGTCTACCGTCATAACGAGGGTTTATCTTCACCTTTTTTTCTTATTGTTTTTGCCTCTACTTATCTCTGCCTCATCTTCTTCAGCACCCTCAATGAACCCTCCAACTAACCACTTTTCTTCTGTCCATTGTCTCTACTCTTTCCCCTCCCTTCCCTTGAACGACAAGGTCCCTGTTTGACAGTATGCTCGCTGAGACTTGCTAGGTGCATTTCTTTTCACGATTTCCTGTCCGGGGAGACCTCCGCCTCGACTCGGAGTCACTTCTACTCCTTACCTATTGTTACCCGTCTTCTCTACTGACAACTCAGTGCCTACTGCTACCGATCTCCTCCGTTGTCTCGATTACTATAGGTGTGCTACACCCCTCAATAGAATTCCATTTGGACAGACTAAATGCATTCCAACGTCGTGTCACAAACCCGGACTTTACTCAAAAACTGAAAGTCCAGTCAAAGCTCAGGGAAAGGAAACAAACTCTGTTTACAATGTCAAAGTACTCTAGACTACAAAACAAGGTTGCTGAGAAAAAAAAAATTACAATCTTTTGCGTTGATCTACTCTACACACCCTACAATTCTTTTGACAAAACTTATCTTCTCCTTGGCGTCTGCGTTGCAGGAAGTACCTCCATATAATTGGTAATAGAGAGCGAGGGCAGCGGGAGACTCGGCAAGGTTGTCAAGGTCAGTGCGGGTTTCGATACGGGGGAGAATCGTCTTTGAAAGTCTTCCCTCCTCCTCCTGATGAGGTCATTGGTCATGAACATATAACTATGTATCTGTAAAACCAAGGACTCACCACAGAAAGACCCCAAGGCATGCGGCCGTCTACTAAAGGTACTTCCAAAAAAGGACCATGGAAGTGCTTAAGGTTTTCATTCCGCAAGAAACCAAGTCAGTCGGAGCCACAGGCAACACAAATTGAGCAATAATCACCTTCTTCGACACCGATTGAATATCACCCATCCTGCGTTCCATCACATCAAGTCGTTGTTCCATCATATCAAATCGTTTGTCAAATCGTTGTTTCAATCCCCTGACGGCCTCAAGGACCTCCTGCATAGAGTTCCGAGCCTCCTGCCTAAAGTCCCGAATGGCAACGTTGACATTGTCGTATACAACCTCCCGAACAAAATTTCTATCGATTGCCACCCGAACAAAAGGCCCAAGAACAGTGTTTGCATCAGTTAAATCATGATGCTGGTACACCGCTGCCTCTCCGAGTGTTGTGCTCGACACTCCTGCGCAGTTCTCAACATTAGAAGGTCAGTACTATGAAGACGAACTGCTTACCTGACGAGCTCAAGCAGCGCAGATGCAATCTGCTTGACCCCCGAACATCTTCGAGAGTGGATGGGTTTGGGGGCGGAGACAGCTCGAATTCGTATACTAAATGGGCTGGTGGAGGTTTGACTGGTTGACACATTGTTGCGTTTCAGATTGAGTGACATGTACAGTGCTTTAGCTCAGTGCTCCGTCACATGACCGTTCACAACCAGGTTGCCCGATGAGATTGAGAATGGCACATCTTTAATCTCTACCGTGAATGTTGTGCTACTCTCAAGGCTGTGTAGCACCTCGCAGAGCGTTCCGAATTTCACCGTTCTGACGTCGCCAAGTCCATGTTCATCCTGGATTCCTTCTGAGCGGCACAATGGCGAAGCGTCTGTATATATATATCGAAATGAAAATCTGACTGTTCTTGTTAGTCTATCTTTCCCTAAACATTACATGTAAGTTCTATTGCCGGATGGTACAGCACCCTCAGTTTTTCTTATGGTCCCGGAAGGAGGGTATACGTAATGGTACGGGGAGGAGGGAGAAAGGTACACGCTAACTTTGATCTGCTGTAGAGGGACAACCCTCATGTCTAATGCTTATCGCAAAACCAGAACACTATTTAGAATTCAACGCAAGTTTGAAGTTTATCACTTTAACAATCCCACTACTTCGCGTTAAGAACACTCAGGTTTCTCTAACGTGGTGTCGAACTGTAATCGTGTAGCCAAAGAATCTACCTCAACCAAGTAAGTTGAACTATGTTATTTGATCATAGCTGCCTGATATTCATGCCTCCATTGCAGAGGACTGGAATTGTTTTAACCATGTCTTTGCTTTGTGACTAGTAGACTTCGGCTTTATAGCGCATGCAGATTCGAGGGTGCGGTTTCGTACGGTTCAAAACTGATCATGAATGCGCGTCTCGTTCTACATGTTCCCTGATCTAACGTGAATTTACTACACGAAACTGGTGTCACTTCTCTAAGTCCTCATCTTCCAATTGTCTTTCGAAGCTGCTCTCTCATCACTTCCAGCGTGAATTCATTCGTATTTTGAATCACACGATGTATCGTTCTCTGCCACTGCACCCTCCCATAGTTTCCACGTTCATCAACATCAGGTGTCCATTCCTTCGCGTCGGGAAAGGCCCAGGACCAGTCTGCATGCGATCTCACTTCTCCTACGACACATCTCGGACTTGTGGACGAAAAAGCTGGTAACCTATTCTCTTCCTCTTCGGACCCAGACTCGTAGGTCTCCTCGTCGTCATCACTATCACGATGATCTCGGTCGCTGCCCTCCACCCAAAACTCGCACAACCATACTGCACAACACCAACACGTGCGTTTACTGCTCCCGATGGGTGTCCTGAACTCGAGAGGATGCTCCAGACGATAGGCGCTCCAATCCGGGTGAAATTCGAGATGTAACATCAACTTGACCTCGGGGTGGAGTTGGATTTCGTTAGGTGGGACGGGTACTGTGGGTGACCAATTCTCGAACAGGTTACGGTGGCTTTCACGTAGAAGAGATAGCTTTCCGTCTGTCGTCAGCTTCTTTAACGGTTCATCGTCCTTTCGAATTGCGTGCTGCATTGACCAAAATGCGTCCTCGATGGCGAGTTCGGCAGTTGAGCATACCGTCTGGTTTTTCGGTACTCGTGCTCCTGTTTCTTCTGCCTCGACACTATTGTCTTCGTCCGACGGTTTCTCTTTCGCTGCTGCACCGTTATCGCCTTCTCGTTCTCCGACCCAATAATACGATGCCTGTCCGTCCGGATATGCTTGCTGTACTCTGTATACCAGCATGATAACCTCGTCTACGTAAACCATCAACTTCCAAAGTCGTCGTCGGATCTTCAACGCTAGTTCGCGCTGAGAACGTCTCTGATTTTGGAAACGTCCTCTTGGAGGATTCGTGGTCTGGTGAGAGGGAAAAGGTGACGGAGAGCGTTTACGTTTCTTTCCTCGGGTTTGACCCTGGGTGTCCGGAGAGAGAAGATTACTGCTCAAATTGGCTGTTTTGACTGCGGTGTCCTTGGAACGATGAGGGTCTGCTCTATCTGCCTCGTTTGGCTTCTCTTCTACATTCGTTACGTCTTCCCAATGCTCGCCGCCACAACCTTCATCTGGATTCCATGCTAGATACTGCAATAACCTGGAGGAGTGGAGAATTTGGCAATACCCAATGAGCCCGGTGAACCTTCTGATGCGATACCTCTCGCTATCCGCTAGGCGGGACCATCTGGATGTCCATGGACGATCGGCATCCAAACCGTCAGTTTTCTCGTCGACATCGTCAAGGGTACTGTTCTCGCCTCGTCTATCAGCAAAAACCCCTATTGTATCAAAGTTTATTTCGTTCAGGAGTATAGCCAAGTTGAACAGCACTCCTAAAAGGAACTTCTCCACCTGCCAGTTCTCCAAACTCCATTGGTCAAGATATCCATGGGTCACCTTGAATATCTGAGTTATCTGACGACCTTGAAGATGCGGAGAGACCCGAAGCGTAGTCATCCAATCGATGGCCACAGAGGATTTCTTCACTGCTTCCCATCCTAAATGATCCCGTTCCTGCCATGACAGAGCAGCTACTTCTCCAACAACCCCTTTCATCGCACCTTTTGGTTTCGAGAAATCCAAATCCAAAAGTTGTCTCAGTCCACCTATTCGCTTGTTTATCGCTCTGTGACATCTTTGCACGATGTAGGGAAACATTTCCTGCTCGACGTACGTCAATTTGTTTTCTAAACGCATCCCTCGAGGCTCGGGACGTTGGTCTGTTAACAGGAGATGGAGTTTTCTAGCCCATCGTTCGTCTGAGCGAGTGATAACGGTGGATTTCGCTATTAATAAAGTATGGCGTTTGATGGAATGAAGCGTCGTGCTAAAATGTGATGAAGAGGATCCGGTGGAAAGAAGGGTCGAGATGGCTGAAAGAAGAGTAAGCACTCGTGCTTGCTCCGGATTATAGAATGGATTTTCAGTCGGGGCATAAGGGTAGTCGGTTGGGGCATGGATAGGATATTGGATGGAAGGCTCAAGTCTTTGACGAAGGAGTTTTTGTTCTAGCTCGTCATCTAATAATTCGGACTCTATCTCTTCCTTTGGAATCACTTCTGAAACTGGATTTGGAATGGGCAGTTCTACTCTAATGGTTGGATGAAGCTGGAGGTGGTGGAGGACCTGGAGGAGTCCTGACAAAGATTTTTGTCCTTGGTGCCTTTCGAAGTCATCAATGTCTTCCATGACCTTTTATGGAAAGATGGGAGACCCGAGCGGGTGTTGGTGGTAGGGGTGAGAGGTGTATGGTTCAACGTTGAATGACGGTAGGTCGCAGCACAGAATCATTGACGTATCGAACCACTGTGAAAAGGGCTTCGGGAACCTTGCAGCTGATCGTACTTACACCCGGATCCGTCCGGATTTGATTCGAAGTACCTATCATAATATAGTCTAGGTAGTGCTGGTGACGGTCGAGAGTGTGTTGGGCTTTGTTGTCCAAAACGTTAACAGTTTGCGTGCCTATTTACCGCTCACGTCTTTCACCTGAGTAAGGGGTCGTCACCGGTTCACCGTCCGTGAAGTCGAATTCCCCGTATGTGTAGTAACAGTACTCACCTATTGTCCCGTCTGCTTGTTCGGTAGGATTTACCAGCAATCTGCTAGGTATACTGATGACTAGAAATAGGACATGACGCACGCGTACGGAGTCGCAATGTCCGATGACATTCCGTTAACCTTCTAAAAACGAACCAACACGATGGCAGCATTAGCAATGACTGGAATGGCACAATCACCTCATCTCTTCAGGACTGTTGATTCTCACTGAGCTTTGGGGATGGCCACGTTGGGTCTAAGTTGGATGTACAATGTTCCCCAATCAATTGGCACCGTGTCCTTCTCCAGAACCCCTTGACTCAGAGTCTATCAAGTTCTCAGGCAGAACAATCCGATCTTCGAACTCGAATTGGTACCGTTTTCTCTCACTGATTCCAGGTTCTCATGGCCTCTGAAGAGACACGACTCCTACAGGACGATGATTGTCAAGTCAATCGTATTATCACCGAGTACGGTGCAACAGTAAAACCATACCATGAACGGTTTTCGTCTAGGAAGAAATGGTCAATATTGGGGATTATTTCGTGCTGTGGGTTGATACCATGTAAGTCCGGAACACCTTGTTCTTTATGAATCTCAAAGCCTTGAACATTTCGTCCTAGTCTTCGTCTCGGGCTCGTTCTTCCCCACAATCCCAGAGGTTTCCAGGGACCTGAACACGACCGCATCTATCGTCAGCCTCACAGTTAGCATCTCCGTGTTTGCTGCCTCCATTGGTGGCTTATTTGGTGCTACATACTCTGGATTCTGTTCGTTTAAACCTCTCTCCCCTTGTCTCGTTCCAGAGCTGATTCTTCAAACGTAGATGGCCGTAAACCCATTTATCTGTTCTCACTTCCCTTGCTCGTCATTGGATCTGTCGGTGTTGGTCTATCCATGTCCATTCGCTCGCTCATGATATGGCGGTTTTTTCAAACGATGGGTGGTGCACCAGGAATTAGTGTTGGCGCGGGAGTCGTTGGAGACATCTTTCGATTGGAAGAGAGAGGTACGGCTATGGGCATCTTCTTTGGTGCTTGTCTTTTGGGTCCAGCTTTATCGCCCTTTTTGGGAGGTGAGTGTTGTGTCCGCGAATTCTGTTTTCCTGTCTTTCGGAAGAGTTTTCCTGTGTGTTGTGCTGCTGCTTATCTTCTGGTGAAGAACTTTCATTTACTGAAATAAATTCTTTTCTCGCAACACAGGTGTCGTCGCCGAATACTTCTCCTGGCGGATCATGCAACTCAGCTTGGGCTTTTTCGGCTTGATAATCCTTCTACTCGTTGCAGCCTTCCTCCCGGAGACAAGTATTCCTGGGACAAGAGGTATCGACAAGCGCCGCCAAAGGCTCCACGCGTTAGGGAAATCTGAAGACGAAGTAGAGCGTGAACTAGGTGGATTCGTATGGTTGAACCCGTTCAAACCGCTTTTGTTGCTGCGAAGTCCAGTTTTATCGGCAGTCGTGAGTTGTTCGGGCATTTTGCTTTTTTCAAAAAGGCTCTCGCCAAACATATTCTTTGTTGGTAACAGGCTGTAGGAGGAGGTGCTGTGCTGATTACAGATTATGGTCTGTAAACTTTCTACGTGGTTCTAGTCATTCCTCTTGAAGTAATTCGGCTTCGTAGTTCTCCTGGTTCCATTGGCATACACTGTTGTAAGTCGGTGGTATTACAGTTATCCCGGTTCATGTCTGACCCAACTCTGCCTTAAGGGTGCTCGATACAATATCACGTCTTCAGCAGCGCTAGGAATGTGTTTCATACCAATAGGCATGGGGAATTGCAGTGAGTGTACCGTATGCAGCTGCAGCTAACGCTGGTGTCAACAACATTGATTCATTTAACGTTTTTCCTCATTTCTTTTCTCGTACCAGCTGGTGCCTATATATCAGGCTACATCTCCGACATTCTCGTGGTCTCGTATCGTGCCGCTCGAGGAGCATGGTATCCAGAAGATCGATTGAGGGTCACGCTCTTAGGCGCGGGACTGTTCGCCCCGCTGAGTATGGTTGGCGTGGCAGTTGGAGTTCAATGGGCCAGTGGGCTGGTGAGCTTGTTCCCCTTCAAGTTGAACAGAGAAACTTTTGCTCATGATTTTAATAAATGAACTTGTAAACCTATAGGCTGGTTTCATCCTCTGTCTCCTTTCGCTCTTCTTCAATGGAATTGGCGTCAACTTTGTGCTGAGTCCGATATCGGCATACGTCGTGGATATTTTGCATGACAAGAGTGCCGAGAGTATGGCAGCGACCAAGTGAGCTAGTTTTTTCTTTTCTTTTCTTTTTTGTTCCAGTTCATTAACAACTTTGCTCGACAGTGCGTTCCGTGCATTCTTAATGGCCATCTTGATTGCTCCCATTTTCCCATTGATTCAAAATGTAGGCGTAGTTTGGACAAATCTGATAGCTGCGAGTAGTTCTGTCATCTTTGGGTTTGGGTGAGTAGGGTCCGTGTATAGCTATAGGTCTCTCCACCACTCATTAAGCGCCTTTTTTTCTTTTGTGTTTTTGAACAGCTTTCTCTGGTTGGTGATACATTATGGGGATGCACTGAGAACATGGGCCGATGTTGGATTTTCGACAACAACAACCGAGGGATAGCGTGATGTGGTCCGAAGTGGAGGGAGCGAGACGATTCCAACTTCTTGAGACAGGCTATCATACATTCGCCTGATGTTGCACGTAGGGTGATATGTAAAATGCTGGGCAACCTGGGCTTTCGGATCTACTCCTAACCGCTGAGACGGAGTAGGGGCCCACCCTTCGGATCCTGTGGAAACGACTACAGGCTATTTGAGGCTTCACAATGGAAATTATCGTAAACATCTTGGTTTTGAAAAGTAGCGAATAAGTACAGAAAAAACTATGCGAGCTACAAATATGGCGTCCAATTGAAAGAAAGTCCCGAATGCAATGACGACCCGACAAAAAACCAAGAATAATAAGAGCCTATGAGTATCTCGCGTCCGCAACGTGAAAATGTCATTAATGATCGTAAAATAACAAATGTCTATAACTTCCAAATAATAATAGAGAGAAGCGTCCTGAGCGCAGTTTTTTTTTGTTACACCTTCAGCTTCCTGCCTTTCGCTTCCAAAGCCTTCACGAAAGAATGACCCAACTTCGAGACTGACACTTTTCTTGTCCCGCCAGCGGACTTGGAACCCAAGCCCAAACCCGAACTAGTCGAAGTCTTGGTAGAGGGGGCGGCGGTAGGCGTCTTACCAGCGAAACTATCGAAGAATCGATTCTCCTCTTCAACCACAGGCGTCCCAGGTGCCGACATCAATAACGGACCCCTCGCATAACTCGCGTCAGTCGAATTCGACCGGATAGAACGATCGTCGCAATCGCGTACTCGATTGCGAAAAGCCATGAACGAGTCTGTGTCAGAGTATTCTTGAACTTCTTGAACGAGAGACATGTCCGCGAATAAATCCATTGGTAGACCCTGGACGTTATTGTGAACATGATGAATGACAGAATCGTCCTCGGTAGCTTGTGCGATGGGTTGTTGGGTTAGAGTTTGATTAGAGCTGTTGGAATTCCGAGATGACCCTGAATCGGTTGGTTCAGAGTCACTGGCGGTCGATTCAGAGTACTCATCATAACTCTCAGACTCGTCATCAGGACGAACACGTCTCTCGGGCGACGACAAGTCTGCAAGCGTATTGTTGTGCGAGGAAGGTGGAAGTCCATGGGATGGGTTGAGAAGTGGAGAGCCGAGCGGGGATAGAGTTGGTGGGGAGAAAGAGGGACTGAAAGGCCGGGGTGAAGCTGGACGAAACGAAGGTGATGTCGTCGCCATTGATGATAGCATCGAATTTGTCCTCTTTCTCGTTGGCGTCTTTTTAGAATCACTTTCAACCGATACCGAGCTTTTTACCAAGACAGTAGTATCTTTATGAGTATTAATCAAGTCTTGAGCTACGGCTGCAAAAGTCGCATGTGGTTGGGCGAGGAATTGCTTGATTGTGGTGGGTTTCGCTGTGAACGCGGTTCGACTGGTCGCGGCTGAGACGGCGACGAGACTTGGGGAAGGGGAGATTTTCGAAAAGGCAGACATGATTGGAGAAGTAACAAAACTACCAAATCCTTGATCATGAGCAAATATGAACTCGAAGGAAGACAATGTGACATACAAAAGTGCGCAAACTGCAGCGACTATAAAAGATCTAAGAGTTACGAGTGACAGCAAAGCCAAGATGTCGTAGGAAAGAAGTGAAAATACCAACAATTTTGTTCCTATTTATATGGTCGAGATATTATAGTTCTCCACGCGTCACGTCATAAAAAATAAGTACAGGCCGGCCAATATCCTGGTTGATGAATTGTTCACGAAACTTATTGTTCCAGTAACCGCGAGGCGCTACATATTCAGGGCCATAAATTAGAGCATCTGCAAAAGGCAATCTTCATGAATCGCACCCAGGCAGTAGAACAGCACACGCACCGTACTTGACCATTTGTTTGTTGTCTGTGATTGGCAACTCGACTGGACTTTCTCCTGATTCGCTTCCAAAAGTTACCGACAGTGGTTGGCTGAGAGAAAGGTATGGAGCACTTCAGTATACATCGATAACAGAAAGGAAACTTGACGTCTGCAAATTTTCCATTGGATAAAAGTCTTTGGAGTCGGGAGAACTTACGACATTTTCTTGCGAATTTTCTGTCCGACTGACGCGGAGACAGTGGGAGCGTCGAGGCGAACTTTTCTGTCAGAACTCGACTGTGCGGAGGCTGATTGAGAGTATAAGACGCCGTTCGGTGTTGGGATGATGGGGACGCGACGAGGAGTTATTGGCATACGCAGGTTCAGGACACTCTGGATACCCTGTGAACCACTTTCAGTAAAACTTTTCGGTGTAGCGTACCGTCATACTGGAGTACTGGTCGAGTCTGCGTAAATAGAACATGATCACTAAAACACGACCACTTCACGGCTCAACCAGGAGAGGCAAATGATGTTATATTGGCTTGATACTGGAGGATATGGTGAGTGGTCCAATTTTCAGTGGCTAGGCTCTGAAGCGGAGTCTAAAATTTGAAGCGCCGCCCAGGAAAGCAGTGCTTGCGCTTATCCTTCAAAAAGACATTAAAATTCTATTTTAACGTGTTGCCGTGCTTGTAATTGTAATTGTGAACTGTACTTCGTCGGGAAGTCCCCGTTTTCTGCCAGTACCTGTCGGGTCCTTTTGTAGCTTCTCAAGAGCTTCCATCTAGATGTGGTCATATCTTGTCTTCTCGGTAGTATCTTGACTGAGAGGCTATTTCACGATAGGTTTAAAAATGTATGAGTGGCTGATCCATTCGACAGGATGGTACATATATGCGATGAGAAATAAACGACCCATCTACTAGAGAGTTTGGTAAGTATACGTGCCAGTACTATGACACTCGAAAGGTTCAGATCCAAAAAGAAGACTGTTTATTCATTCTACCCCGGACATAAAGACATTCTGATACTCAATGACTATCCAGCGTCATGATGGGTCTAATATTAGGGCCGGGGACGACAGTCTTTTAGAAACCGCTATCAAATATGCAGTTCATAATAAGATGAAAAGAAACCTGAGTCCTCCATATGTGGAAGTAGGACACGGCGTGAGGCTCATCCGTTTAGCTCCTTTTCCAAGGTGTCCGGCTCACCTTCAATCATGAATTGACCATAAACAAAATTTGCTGCGATGCGATACAGTATTCTCGGAAAAATGCCAGTGACAAATGATGTTTGTTCAAGGACTTGGATAGTTAATAACATGTAGTATTAGAGACGTATCAAAGCTGGTTTGCCTTTGCCTTGACAATTGAAGATGCATGGTCCATGGGCTGCAACCTTTTTCTCGTAACAAACGCCTTTTGATCTCGTATTTCTTAGAGATGGACCACGTTGCTCGGCAGATTGGCCTAAAGAGTTTTTGGGTAAAAGAGACATAGGCCTCTCCCATCTAAGAGTCCAACCGGACCAACCCTAAAGCTCACGCGTTCACGTGGCCTCTTTGCAAACAAAAAAGCTTGGACTGTTATTAATATCTCTTTGTTATTTTCGGTCCTGTAAATGAGTCAGACGCTTTGACCAGTGGCACGACTCTTTCTTTTATCGGTCTCGGGTATAAAGTTGCATACGAAAATGCTACCGACTGAAAGAACGTTGTCTCTTCCCTCCATCTTGGTTGGCCCTCCTCTGGTTAGAGGTTGACGCTACCGAAGTTCAAGTTGCCTATACTCCTTGTCGACCTCTCGACGGCGATACCTTAATCTGACATAGAATCAGACCTTCTGAGCTCACGAACCATTCACGAACAAAGTTTCTCTCTTTATATCTCCCTTGCAAAGGTTAGTCGCTTTGTCTCAATTCTTCGACTCGTACATTCTTTTAACCATGTTTGTTCCGTTTCTTTCAGTCTTCGATTGATTCGAGATGTCTACCACTGTTTCTTCCGTTGCGAACCATAACAAACATCACTCTGTTTATGCCCCGATTTCTCGCTTAGAAGCCACGAGCCTCTATAACAACCTCCAGAATACCCTTACACGCGTTACTCATGCAAAATACGATGCATTGAAATCGCAATCGGCACAGAACGTCAATGCCACTGGATCATATCATACCCGTCCCTTTGAAGGTCACAATGTCGACATCGATCCAGATTCTTTGAAGGTCACTCCCAACTCGACTGCATATAACCCCGTTTTCCAACACGCCCTTCCTGTTATATCCACCACTCTACCGTCTTTGATCACCGAGGAATACGAATATTCTCCTTCACCCATGAGTGCTAGCGACTGGGACGGGCACTCTGCTATCTTTGGTAGTGGTGAAGATTCTACCGATGGTACTTGTTCGACCTCTTATTCTATTCATACGCAAGCCCTTCCCACTCCATGTCCTAGTTCGCCAATCCTGGGTCCTAGTGCTCCTTCGACCCCGTTTAGTAGTCAACAAAGTGTTGGCGGCATCGCGAGGAAATGTCTTACCAAATTTACCGTTCTTCCCGAAAACCTAAAAGACGAAACCGCTCTCGACTCGGTGCAATATTTGATGGAGTCTTTGACGCAACTTGAGTCGTCGAAGGGGATTGGCAGAGAGGGTTGTAAGATGATTGGGTCAGGTATCAAGATTGAGCAGGAGAATGGATCGGAAGACGAGATTTCATCAAAGGACTTGATCGAGAAAATTTGGAACAGACAGGAACTCCCTTTGACTTTGGGTGGTTCCATGACCTTACCCGTCCCTTCCGCATCGCACCCCGCATTCTCATTCAATCCTACCTTCCGTTCGTCATCTTCGTCTCCCGCTATCAAACCTGCCAGTCCTTCGATTCCATCCAATTGCAGACCTTACGACCAGCCCAGCGTAAGGGGTTTATTCAGAACCGCGATTTGGAACAATTCGGGTTTACCTCCAATGATCCCTCCAACTCGGGTCCCTAATCAACCCCAACCGCGTTCTTCCAAGAGTCATCCCCTCATCCCCTCTTCTCACTCCAAACTTAATCCTCTCACCCCTGCCTTCATCCCTCCGAATCGTCCACTGAAGGTCACGACGACCTTCAAGGACTTTGATCCTCTTGCTCACAATCCTCATGCATTCATGTGGCACAACTGTTCGTGCTCGGGTTGTCATTGGATGCTTTTGAAGATGAGTGGGGTTAAGAAGGCTGATATTGAGAGCGTGGATGATGCGTACGGGACTTTGAGGGCTGTTGCGATTAGGGTAGGAGCGATCTCGCCTCCTCCTCCTCCTAAGGAGGAAAATAAGGAGTCTAAGGAGGGGACTCAGGGAGAGAAAAGAAGAACTGGGAGCCCTGACGAGGATGGTAAATCGCAGTGATTGGATGTGTATGTGTATGTGTGGAGGGAGTTTTTGGATTGTATCTTTGACTGGGGTGTGTTGTGGAATAATTATCGCGGATCTCTGTATCTAATTTCTTGGTTTATGGATTGAATGTATCATATAATCCTGTATTTCTGTAAACCACTTATCGAGATGAAGATTTAGGTCAATACACGCCCTTGCTACGAGTTCAACTCTGTTCTACTACCTGCGACGATTCATCATCTCCCTCCAACTGCATCCAAGATTCGATTTACAGATTGAGTTTAACCGGGGCGCGTCTACGTTAGATCTGGGCATCCTGAGGCGAGCTGAACCACAAGCACACGTATATACTAACACGAGTAACAATCGAACATCGCCCAAAGCGCTGGATGTTCTGCAAATCTGCCAGTAACAAGAAAACGAGCTGGAACTTCATGATCACTCTCGGGTAGGAACTTGTCAAAAAATCGCAAGATCCTTCTTTCAAAAAAAGTAGCAATTAGAGCAGGCGGCGTGGCGTGGCGATCCCACAGCTGAGAAACCGCCACCCGGTGCATTAGCTCGCCGCCCCCTTGATGTATCACTACTGCAAAGGGAAGCCTGAAAATTTTTTGTTTGTTTGGAAGCTGAAAGGGGCGGTAAGACAGGCGGCGATCTTACAGTTGAAGGACCGCTGCTCGAAGTGCCGGGCACCTCATGCATCATGAACCGAATCTGCTACTTATAACAAGTGAAAGGGCGGGTTCAGACTCGGAAGAGTTTGATAAACAATGATAAATATCTGAGCAGCGGGTCACGCGGCATAGTTGTCGGAAGCGGTCGGATCGGTCTCATCCGAGTCACTGTCACTGTTTTTGACTGCGGCTTTTTCAGTTTTTCTGCAAAAGACGGAGGCCTTGAACTCAAAGATATCGATTTTAGGCCAAAGATGCCCTACGTAGATCTCGCGTCTCACTCAACCAACCCGAATTTTTCACCAAAAAAGTCTTGTCAGGATTCTCTAGTACAGCGACCTGCCCAGCCCTTGATACATACCCTCCCTTCTAGTTACTATCTCCAAGGATATCTGCTTGCCAGAACTGCGCTTTAGTTCATCTCAGTAGAGGTGGCGCTCTCATACCTCAAGAATTCTTGGTCCAGCAATGCGCGCAGATGGGTACTTTCTCCTTTAGAAAACCTTTCTCGCTGCTCGCAGGATCACGTCGCTCTGTTTTACTTGGTCCAAGTACACTGGTATACTGGACAGGGCTCACCAGGCTGTCCACTGCCGTAATTCTATTATACTAGAACATACAACTCTTGGCAGCCCTTAGCTTTCATCACCCAACATCCCAGCAGTTTTGCACTTTTCTAATGGCTAGCGTCTTCAAATACGCTCAACCCCGGTTCCAAGGTATCGCCTCGAATTTCGAGATCATCGACGAATCGAAACGACCATAGCTGTCTCCTGATGACTCGAAATTCGTTTCTTCTTTTAATTTTATGGCAAGTAGCACTTGGAAACCTTTGTACATGTACCCCGTGGAATCCCGCAAGTATTCGAAGACCACAAAAAATCTGCTATGGAATGAACTCGTCGATCGTGGCTCTGCAAAATTTCGGAGGTTCGAGGAGGGTACGTCATTAACATTGAAACCAAGATGAATCAGAACGGTGGTAGAGTAATTACTATGAATCAAGAATGCCTCCAGTGGGAGTAGGTGCTGTGACAGGACTTGAAGTTCCTATGCAGTGGAGATTGTCAGATACATATGTGCGTCAGAACCTATGATAATTTATGACTGATTCCGACTCGGACAGTTCTTCTCAAAGTTGTGAAACTTGTTCTATAGCGAGGTACTTCTTGTATCCTCTGTTGCACAAAGCACTCAGCGTTATGGGGACTGACATGAATTCCTTATTACTACAGGTCCTCCATCAAGGCCTTGCAATCTTGAAAGGCTACAGAGAACATAGATTCTCAATCTCTGGGAGTCAGGATGGTACATTGCTTATTATTTCAAACCCGTCTATTACCCTACGGAACAACAATCTGGGGTATTCCGGGTCCAGCCCTCACTAGATCAAAGTGACAATACATCTTCAAAGTGTACAGGAGGTGCACAAATTATTTGACTCAGACAACTGAAGGTTCGGTTGTTAATTGCATCCTTGTCTGCCACGACCACCATTCTTGTGGCAGTTCAACATATTGTTCATGTCACCCCCGTCTCTGGCTTGTACGCCTCCGTCCACAGGTTTGCTTAGGAGTCAAAAAAGTGGATAATCAGTACGGGCGGTTGTAAGGACGTGTAACATATGGGACGTACATAACTGGAGCGCCCATCACACTTGAAACGAGCAGTGCTGAGACAGATAGAATGAAGAAAGAGAAGCGCATCGTCGAGATTTGGTCCGGAATAAAAGTATTGACTCAGTTGTGAGAGAGTAATGAGCAGTGAAAACAAAGCAAAAAAAAATTCCCCCGGGGAATGGACGAAGAACGAAGGTGTTGAATGGAACTGAGAGTCAATACCAAAAGAAGTTTATCAACTAGGGGGACTCTTGGATAAAAACGGAAACTTACCGAAGGATAACGGTGAATGAGACGAGAAGACGCTTTCTATCGAGCTTGGTCTTTTATACTATCATCGACCCACTAGCACGCACAGTTTAAATACAATACGGCACACAGCACTATTTACAACCTTTGTTTCCAAGGTACGTGTTATAAAAAGTACGGGATGCCTAACGGTTGAACTAATAGCGAGTCGGAAGCCATACCCTTGTTTTGGATTGACATGGTGTATTTCTTCGGCATGATCATTTGAATCCTCGAAAAAGAAAGCCATCCGGCGATCATGATGTGTCGTTGATCTGTCAGAAACCGTCTGTTGGTATCGAAATGTTCGGGCAGAAATTACTGATATGGTGATGGAATCAGTATTTATCAGAAGGGTCATGCTATGATGAATGGACAGTGGCTAGTGATTCGTGGAATAAGTATGTAGTCAAATTAACTCCCCGACTGCTCGCTCGAATTGTTTGAGGGCCATTCAACGGATTCACACATGGCAAAGTCATCCCCTGGGCCTGACTCAGCTTTGAACAATTCTGTGGGTGGCGGTATTTCTGATAATGAATCAGTGATGACGGAAGTACTATCTACAATAAGACAGATATACCGGCCTCAACTCTATTTTCTCATCAAGCTGTGGAGGAATGAGGCTGATGCTGTTCTTGATGGATTATTTTACTCGAGTCTAGAAGGGCCCTTTGAGCTATTTTTGCTCACTGCCTAAGCTATTTTTACAGATCCCTCACTAAGAGAACTTGAAGTATGACTCTGAAGGGCTTGAAAGACAAACTACGTTGAAATCAACGCTGGCTCACTACATGAGAAGCCAAGAACTTCAACAATTTGACATTGTTCAATTCGAAACGAACCTGAAGGTTTAATATAGAATATATCATCACCAGTCAGGTTCTTATTTATCCAATGCCCATGGATCTACTACTGATTATCATATCAGTTGTAGAACTTTGATCAAGTCGCTAAAGTAAAAAAAGACGTTCTCAAGACTCAGACGGATCGCCGTCCGAGTCGGTCTCCATGAACGTCGCATCATCTGACAACAGTGCAATAACCGTGACGCATTGCTTTGAGCAGGTAAGCCGTATCGCAGAGCCTTTATCTAGTCCTCATCAAGATTCAAAACAAACCGTGTAGTATGATTTGCTTTACTGGCGTGCTTGAACAATTTCATTTGTTCAATTGCGATGTCTGCTTAGATTTCTACAGATCTTTTCACTAGAGACTGAGTACAGAACTTGATTTTATTACTTAGTATGACCTACACTATTAAGTATACAAAAACCCATTATACTAATTCAATCCCGGGCTGTGAATCCTCAGGCCTCAGTGACAGCCAGAACATTTTGCGGAGCATGCATTGTATCATCCATCGATCCTACTAGCTATGTTTGCTCTCAACAAACCATCCCTGGTCGCAGCTCGATTTTCGTAGCCGTCACATTACTCCCTCACTGGCAAATGATCGCTACTACCCCCGGTGAATTCGCTCCCCTTTCTCTTTGGTTTTAATTTGTGTCAGCTACATATATTGACATTTACTGCGGCTCACGGTAGAGAAACGAATTCGGATTGCTTGGTTTTAGTGGCGTGTCGCCAGGGACAATTCCCGAAGCTAACCCCTAGTCATTCTACCGAGATCGAGCCAGGAATGTGCTTCACAGGTTCAGCAGAAAGATAAGTTCAACTCAACAGTTCTATTGGGTAAGTCTTAATCTGATACGAACATTTAATTCAGTGTAAATCGCAACGGTGACATAGTCTGCTTCAGGTACCATGATTCATCGACAGAACGGTGACCTCAGCCCAAGGTTGGCAAATCCACCGATTCGTTATCAGTTTTCTCATTTCATCCGATGAACGACGAGAAATTTGATCTTTGAAGTTTGAACTTTGATGTAAAATAAATCAGTCGTGATAGCCGTTACTACCGGATCTATTTAGCGCACTCTCACTCTAGTAAAGAATAACACAGAACACTTGACTCCTCTAAGCTGAGAACATACTTGTGTATCTGTTTGAACATTGAGTGATCAACATGCATGTACAAGCTAATCATATCATATGTATCATAAGTGGGCCATCGCGGCTTGATCGCGGCAGGTGCCAAGCCGTTATTTTCGGCATTTAGAACAAATTTGTAAACACGGCAAGGGCTGGTATTGTGCACTTTACTCGCGAAGTACGAAGAAATTCGTGGGGCATATGCCAAGGAACAAGGACGCTGTTTCATCGCTCTTTGTTCGCATTGCACCTTTACACCGGGTCCGATCAGATGCTTATTCCGGAATAATTTTGTGGAACAGAACGCGAGCAAACTCAAGGCAGTGTGTTTTCAGGAAAACGATCCGCGATTGACCGGTACAGAGTCAATTATAAACGAAAGGTTCATCTTGAATGTTGCCGGATACTTAACTACAGGTTCGAGTTCGAGTTCGAGTTCAAGTCATGGATGGAAAGGCAACAGGGGCACTAACGTAGAATAGCATCCATCTAAACTCTGGATGTATTCGTCGCTAGCTTGTTATATGAATTTATATGAATCACCACAGGACTTCACTGCAGTTTCGCAAAAGTTATCTTTAGCAAAATTTCAACTCACGGCAGTTGTTCTGGGCATCTTTGTTTCTGATATTGATTTTATAAATCAAATTAATCAAATTTAGGATAGCAAAGCATCAGAAATTCAAAACGGTACCGCTTTCACTTTAAAGTACTAGTGTGGCGGTCATTGATGCAAACTTGATGTTTCGGTCGACCAAGTGCAAATCGATTGGACAAGCATCACAGAGTTGGTCGAACATTCAAGAATGAATACCAGTAGCAGTGGACCACTAAGCTCTCATATCAGACGAGTAAAAAAATAAATATTGAACGCACAGAATGCTGTTTCTATCCATATTAATTTAGACTATGCATACCAATAGTGGGTATGCTCTAAATAACCGACATAAAATTGGGTCGTAGAGAAACTCTAAGCCTGTACTAAGCTGTACCAGACTCCTTGAGGCGGTCGATCCAGTTCAACCTGACCGGATCTTGACCAGTGAATAATTAAACCCCTGTCCATCAATGATATATCTACAAAGGGTCCACGAAGCCATCTCATCTCGTTACTATTCAAAAAACGAGACAATGACACTAACGTCATCCCTGCCAGATAAAACATATTGTCATGAAATCAATACACCGAATTAAAAAAAACTGCTTACCTGTATCTTCGAGATCTCGGGGGCGACAAGCTAAGCAAAGCCTCTGAAAGATCTTCATCTGCACCCCCAAAGGCATTTCTGATTAGATGAGCAGCAACGCTAGGATCCTTGTTCACAAAGCGTTTTTCAGCATGCCAATACTTGTACATCGTGGTGTGATCCGCCTTCAACTCCACCGGTAAAGCCTTGCGCTCGTATGTCCTTTTGTCTTCGAATATCTTTTTACCAAAGTTGTCCACGTCATTTGGCCAAACTGCGATGTGGTTGTTCGCCAACCACAGTCCGACTAGCCCAACTACTTCCTCGTTTGTCAATATATCCCATAACCCATCGGATGCCATGATCAAAAAATCGCCTGGTTGCACCATCGTCGTAGTGATGACAGGCTCAGCTGTAAAATAAGGTGGTGTCTTGACGTTCGATCTGGGACGGTCACCAAGAAACTTCTCGTGGAGCTGTCGTTGAACGTCCAAGCTCCATTTGTATGCCCCGTTCCCAAACGAACGGGAAATACCCCAACCCATGACACGCCCGTTATCCATAATCTTCTCTCCAGGATGTTCAGCATTCATCCTCGCTTCTTCGTCCTTATTGTATGCGTTTTGGTCATACGAGAGGACGTGCACCTCGTACATATCTCGTCCGTCGGATGTTTTCTTGTTTTTGATTTTTCGGCCGAGAACGGCACGTGAGTCACCGGTGAGTGCGACCCGTAAGATGCGGGTGTCAGGTTCGAAAACAGACACTAGGGCACAAGAGCCCGAATAGGCGTATCGAAGTGT
Organism: Dendrothele bispora CBS 962.96; assembly: GCA_004369135.1. Lineage (NCBI taxonomy): Eukaryota > Fungi > Basidiomycota > Agaricomycetes > Agaricales > Dendrothele > Dendrothele bispora. The sequence goes on from ML179040.1 coordinate 115,538, forward strand.
GCGTACGGCGTTCATCCTCGAATCTGATGAGAGGACTTCAGATACGTCTGTAAGAGAATCATCGACTTCCTTGAATACTTGCTTGATCATGTCGTTCACGGGATCAGAATCGGTATCAGATAAGTCTGGAGACATCTCGAGATATCCCGAGTAATCGCATTGATGAGGGAAAGTAGCAAGTGTTTGCTGGAGGAAGGGTATAAGGTGATCGCATAGAAAGTCGCTCGTTGCGGGTCCGTTATGTCCATCGTAAAGACCGATGTAACTTCGGGAGTCGTCCCCTTCGGCTGAACCAAAGAAGATACCAATGCAATCCTCGGATTCTGGATTTCTTCGAGAAAGGAAAAGAATGGTTTGCCCGAATACGCAGAACGTAAACAGAGATACACCTACGCTGATACACTTAAAGCATCGCATCTTGCTAGCCCTAAGCCTTTACCGGCATACCAGACCGGTCCGCCAGAAAATATGGAATCAGCAGAAAGGTAATCTTGATGGGTCCATCGAGGCTTATGAAATGCTCCGGGGAAGGCTTCGCGTGCCTCCTCTTCGTCACGTTCCGAACGTAATTGCAACGAGTCATCACACCGGATAGTCCTTCCCTCAGCCGCTAAGCTTGCAAGGATTGCCAACGAGGTCGAGGTGCCTACCGCTAGAGCTGAAGCTGTTCGGGGTTTTAGGCGGGATAGTCGGTATGCGAGTCGAGGAAATCTCGCGAACATGGTCGAAAAGAGAAAAACAAAGTCATTTTACCGCCGGCGTTTATCCTGGTCCAATGACATGTTGTAATCGCGTGGCAAACAACGTGGCGATGGCAATCACGGTCACGCTGCCCTTGTTCCAAGTGCGGCTTAAAGGCAAGTACGATAATTGGTAGGCCGAATAGACCCCTATAGACCCTCAACAATCCAGACGGCCGTGACACAATACCAAGGTACCAAGATATGCATTTATTCTACGGTACATTTTTCAATCGTGGGAGAGATCATCGAAATCCATAATTCCATGTCCAAATGTTCGTATCAGACAGAAACCCCGGTGTCCCTTGCAGACCCCCCAATTCTTCTACTTTCCAGATCCATTCCACCCTCAATCGATTCATAGGTAGATAATCTTCTCTTGATTGGCCTCGGAAGAACTCGTGGGCTGGGAACCTCGTCTTGCACTTCATCAGAATCCTCTTCTATATCAGAAATTGCAGGTGTAATAGATGCACTTGATCCTTGTGACTCTGACCCGACCTGCGTATTGGCTACAGCGCCCGGGATACCACCTTGGGGAAGCGGGGGAGGTAAAGAGTTCGATCGAGGTCGACTATCAAGGTCTTTTTCCGGAATCTAAGATAAACACACGTAAATAACAGACTAAACCCATGTATACATCGAGGACTGAACTCACCGGCAGTCGAACGATATAAGCGAGTAAAGTCGAAGCAGCAGAAAAGTAGAACACCGCCTTCAAGCTCGCAGCATATGAATCACGTACGGGCCGCTGTATGTCTTTCGGGAGGGTTGCCACAAGCCGTGCATTTTGTCGTATTTGTTTGATCAGCTGAAAAAGGGTTGTGTCGGTATAACGAAGAAACGTAATACGCGTCAACTCACTTCAGGAGCATCTGGTCGGTCACCTAGGTGTCTCCAAAGCTCCTTACCCAAGAAAGACTGGAAGATGGCAGATGATACAGCAACACCACCTACTTGACCTATTCCTCGAAAAAGTTGTCCAAAACCAGTCCCAACAGCCATATGGGACTCTACAATAATTCCTGTGAGCACATCAAACTACATGTCAACGTACAGAACTCACCTGGTAAATGTGCAAGTAACGCAACTATACAGCTTTGATCAGCGATATGATTCATCAAGAAAGTAGTAATAAAAGCTTACTGAGCATAGTCTGAAAAACTAGCGCATTTCCAAACCCAAGGGGAATCTGGTGAAGAATGGTAGATTAAAGAGTTGTTTGAATTCCACAGTTCGTACAGCTTACTATACTGAACCACGATTGGATCCATCCCGAGTTTTCGTGGATTTGTGCGATCAGTACCGACGCAATGAATGGGAAGATTCCAAAAACGAGATTGATTATCTTGTACTTTCCTGTGCGGTGCATCATCCACCCAGCAAACAATGATCCTGCGGACATGGAAATGCTATTGGGAAGAATATGAAGTCCTGGAAACAATGAACGCTTAGAACAGTCTATCACAACCCTAATGTCAAAGTACTTACCGGCAATGGAAGCACTGGTGAGCATCACAGTTTGAAACCACATGGGGAAGAAGTAGGTAATAGCAAAGTTACACATGGCTACTAGGAAGTTGGAGATGCCCACGAGCACTGGAATCCTCTGCCTCAGAAGAAAAGGAGCCAAAACCGGCTCAGTCGCGACGTACAGCTCAACGAGGACAAAAAGAACGAAAAAGGAAACAGCTAGCGCCACAGGCGTAATAACAGCAGGATCAGACCACTTGGAGAAATGTTTAGATATTGGTTATACTCCTAGAACTCTGGCAGACTTACGGGAAGGTCAGAGTTATACTTCGTACTAAGGAAAATAAGGGTTGATCCGACCTAAACGAAATTGCATATATATAAACTCTACGATGAACGATATTGAAAATTTACGTACCGCAATTAGGAGTGTAAAGCTCCCAAAGTAGTCAATGCGTTTCAAGACTTCTGAAACGCTCTTGCTTTTCCCCTATCAAAATATGAGGAAACACAAATCCATAGAAGATTTCCGAGCGCGGACCTTGGTGACATATCGAAGATTGATTGTGATTAAAGTGGCCGATATACAGAATAAAGGAAGTTGCAATAGAAAAGCATATCTCCAACCCAGCCTATGTGAAAAGCTTCAGTAGACAAAGCTGTCAAGTTTGAAACCTGTACCAGTCCGTTATGAGTCCACCTAAAGGACCTCCGAAGCCTAAACCAAGCTAAAGGAGTTCGATAACTAATGAGGAGAATGAACTATACTTTCATAGTACTTACACCATTGAAAACACTTGCCACTCCTTGTGCTAATCCTCGAGTCTTCAGTAGATCAAAGTGAATCATGGAACGAATTCGGAGCGTAGGTGCACTTACGCGTAAGGTATACATGTCGCTAACGATAATTCTAACGCATCGAAGATAAATATCGTTACTTAAAGGCCACTGAAATATACATACGTCGCCATCTAGGAAAACGTGTTAACGATAGGGTTAGAACACGAACCCCTGAAAGAGACGTACAGTGTTGACACCTCCTCCTCCAATACCAGCAATCTTGTTACGTCAAAAAAACAAACAACGACGGTGACTCGTGACTCACAAAGCGGGAGAATATCAGCAGCTCCATGCTGTTTGAGAGACCACACGCGAGTGTACCCAGCCCTGCAAATGATACGGCTGTGAGCGCTGCTCCTTTCCTGCCCATGACATTGGATAAACGCCCATATAGAGGTGTAAATGTACATGTCGCGAGGAGATATCTGTTCATGATGTCCGTCAATATACATTGATGCGTTTGGAGAGAGTCCGGACAACGTACGCAGTTCCCAGCCAACTTGCTTGATGTGATTTCTGGAAATCGGATGATATTGAGGGAAGCACTGGTGGGAACTGCTTCAGAAAGAGAATATGTACAATTGCCAGCACATTCACGCACTCGTAGGAACCAAAGTCACTATCCACAGATTTTAACTTTTAAAAGGACATTCTGAAAGCTTGATTTTGGCTCACTGTTAATGGACTAACAGGACTATGAGCTTCTGTTTGAGGCTTAAAAGAGAGATACGCACTGAAAGAAACGTAGCCGTCCACACCCCTGCTAAAATCCCATATCTCATTGAAGTCGAAATGTCATGCGGACCCAAACTTCCCGGTTCTGTCTCATTGGAGCAATTAGTCCTGTTTTTTGGAATGAGAGGATCTCGCTCTGTGGTCGCCATGAAGATAGATGCAGAACTGCAATATCAAAGCGGTTTGGTGGATGAAGAACAGAAAGAAACTGAATTGACTCCGGAGATGGTCTCGTGATCACGTGCCCTGAACAGTCACGGTATTTGGAAATTGGATAGTCGTAATGACTCTGAGCTTGCTGTTCTACAACTCTGGACTCAAAAAATCCTAGACTCACGAGTCGCCATTGGCCTGTTTACCGTTAAATTATGCTAAGCAATGAACGATCGGCCCTCGCATTGAATCATTCCAAATGAGCCTTGATGTATTTACGATTGGCGCGGGGACTGCGTGTAACGTCGGGTTTCCTGCCTATCAGAATCTAGTCTCTCCAGGTTAATCCTGCCTTTATATTTTCGGGAGTAACCCGACTCAAAATTGAGGAGTTAATTACATGTCTTCCGCCTTGGAGACAAGGGAGTCTAGAAGTACATAGCAATTGAAGGTGCGCAAAAATGATGTTTGATAACTCTGTATTTAAGGTCAAGATTTCCAATTACGACATGAACAGTTTGAATTTTATAACCTGCATCGCCCTGTGGTGTCCCTTAGAACTCCAACATGAAGCCGCCATCCAATTGTCATTATAACAACTAAAAATCGGGACAAGATCCCGATGTTTACTTGTAAGATGATTACTCCCACTGCAAAATAGGGGAATTCGGACTACATCGTCGCCACTGTTGCCAAATTTGTGGTTAGCGGTTCAAAAACCCGTATTTTGGACAACAGAAATCAGTCTGAGATACATACTCATTAATTTTCGTCGTTGAAAGCATTGTCGAATCTTTGCGAGTTATAGGAAAGTTGAAATACTCCTTGGCGACGGCAGTGTCGGTGGCTATCACCAATGAGAATGTGCTGTATATGCCGCCCAACGCCCGACTAACAACTTGAACAGACTTTTTTGAGCCTTTAACAACAGGAGTGACAGCAGATTGCTTTTAGTACGGTGAGGACAGCAATGTCGACGAGGTCTGAATTCCTCTGATACATAGCCTATGTGCAAATGACTCGGCTCAAAGTATACATATGTTATCACTTAGCATGATAGTGGTGATAGTGGCGACAGCGCTAGCCTTCCCTCCAACAGAGTTTTGAACGCGCTGCTATTGGATTCAGCCACAATTTCTCCACAGAATAAACAAATTTAGATGAAATAAAAGGATTTGGCTGGCTAATCGATACTGAGCGTGCTTTGAGTATAGGGCAAGCTCAGATTTCATACTAAGGGTTGATACATATTGCAGGTGACTCGACTCATTTCCACAAGAAAAGAAAATAGACATCATGTCAAACAAGAAAGTCTGGACCGTACGAGGTACTAGTCATCGCAGCACCATTGACAATGGCATTGAAGTATGGAAACAACTCACCTGTTCGTCGCAGTAGTCCTTCAGCTCGTTGAATGCAACAGCTGATAGCTGTTGTAACACCTGAATATGACGGAGATGTCGGGGAGTGGAGATATCAAACAAAGAGAAAAAGGGAAATGCGGGTTATTGTATATTATAGATCTAGATGAATATCTTTAGGTGGTGCTTAGCATAGCCCATTACAGTTGAATGTAAAGAATAGATATTCAAAGTGTTTATGAATAAATAGTTGAGTCTAATTATTGGTGTATGTAACCCATTCAGTGGTGTATTAAACGCTCCGGTTCCGGGAACGTTTACGATTGAACGGGATTTAGCGGCGTCCGGCGGCCATGCAGGCGGGACAGAATCTATCGAGTTGAGGAGCTAGAGAGCAGAAGGATCACTAATGATTAAGATATCATGTCAGATAGCAATAGACTTACAATACATCTCAGGATACTGATGACTACATCAAGAAAATCAACGTTAATGCAGATCGCAGACATTGAGAAGAATAATCGAAGACTTGAGAAGATGAACGTACTATTGTTGGCAGGTCCTGAGACAGTTGGGCGGGACGCACGTCCTCGAGTGGAATGGACTGAATTTACAGCGGTAATTCTCGCATTTGATCTCCACCTCGGGCTAGAATTTCGCGGGGAGAACGTTATTCAGGTTGTCAAAGACATGAGATTTGAGTGCCAAAGAATAAAAACGGACCTCATTGATGGCGTGTCCACATCTGAGGTAGACGTTGCGAACTCTAAATCAAGACGCATGTTCGTATCAAATACTTCTCAGAACGCTTCTTGCAACACTTACCGGCGGAAACGACACATAATTAAATGAAGAAAGACAGTAAGTGATTAAAAGCGCAAGAGGGTCTTTGCGAGGATGTGTGAGCTTAGAAGTGTCGGTTGAGTGGATGGTCTTCCTTGGGGTCAATACCACAGAGTATATATACCATTGCGAAGTTGAGGCTATGGGCTTTGGAGAAAAACTAAAGAAAGGTAATAGTCCGGATTCATAGCTGACAGTGGACAGCGTACAAAACAAAGATCAACGAGATACAGCTAGCAAGATGCCGTTATCATCAATTCCTCGAAAACTCGACATCGGCTCTCTAAGGATCGTCGTACGCATCTAAACCGGTTCAACCTGACAATTGAAGCCGACTACATCGACTGAGATGTCACCTAATTTAGAGCACTATTGAAATCTAAATCCAGGCCAGCCACTTGACTATCATTTGTTGTGAAGTAACTACTGGTAAGTCTGCCGCGGACTGTTTACTGATAGAGAATAGCTTTAATATTTAATTGATCACTACTAGAACACGGATCACACCTGAAGGGACTTTGCTTGAGAGCCCGGCTGACCAGCCATGAAGCAAACGACATACCGTGCTGCATTTAGTCAACGTTCCATATACCTCGGTAGACGAGTTGAGCCAATGCGAACCACAGTTCCATCAAAACCAACGGATCACCAAAACTTCCGGAGGTGATAATTATAGAACTGATTCTTGCCACCACGGAGAGTCGTTCTCCATGCCTTGCAGCCGCAGCGATGCCAAAAGCCAAGAATCAACAACGATGGTAACCTAAGGATATTACACTGAACCAGGGATCAAAAATGATGCCCGACACCGCGGAGTTTACCTCAACTTCAGTTATTGATTCAAATACGGAAACATCGATGATATGTGTTTACAAAACTCTTGTATTTGTTCACTGAGAAGAGTGCGTTTCGAGTGACTATTGCATAATAAAATCTTGTACACCGTTCTTTAGTATAGTAGTATAGGGTTAGAAATAGTTCGCGAAGGCAATACTTACAAAGATATAAACGTGCACAGCGTGTGAGTCGGTGCTCACCCAAAAGAGACGCGTTTCTTTGATGTATTCTTACGAGTAAGGTGACGTGAACCGCTTCGAAGTATATCTCGTTCGGCAACCTCAGTCACGGTGTTTGTAGGTGCTGCTTTGAGACGTTTCTTTTTCTTGGCCCTGTCGGAAGCAATCTGAGCCTTTATTTCGAGCTAATGAGATAGCAGTGAGCGACTTCAAGAAACACCGCAAAGTTAGTATCTGACCAGTCTAGTTTTCGAGGCGGACTTGCGCGGAGATTTTGATTTTGTCGACTCTGCCTGTCACCATGTCATTGTCAGCATGATTGGACAGATCCGAATTTCCGAGCTCGTACTCGTTCCTGGTGACGTTTCTCAGCTCTTTCCATAGCTTTTTCCTCTTGCACATTTGCTATTGAGTTGGCGAGCTGCATTGCGTCCTAAAACGATTCAGAAACTCGATTAAAGGAGTAGTATAATTAGCGAAACCTTACATTTTGCTCTAAAAAATGTTTCCGTCTCTTTCCTTTCGTGCCTATAGCGGGATTTGCTGCATCTGATTTCGCCATATTGACTGTAAAGTAATAAACGAGAGTTTGTTTGGCTTTGCTTAGTAGCACCATTACCACTATAGACACGTGGACCCCAATTCAAAATCCTGCCCTAAAGGGTCAATACACTAGTACACTAAAGATGGTTATCATGTACTCGACTCGTTAGTTTCAAGTATGAAACGGCCTTTTCACTGGCAAAGAATGCCCTCTCTTCGGCTCACCATAGCTGAGCTATGCACTTTTCGACCAAGATTGGGAGTTCAAGATCCCGGTTGCGGAAGCCTGAGGTTCTTCTAATATCTCGGGTGAGGCATCATCTCTCTCTCACTTTGAATTCTGCGCCACGGAACGATAAATAATTTGAAATACTTATCGACAACGCTGCTTGAATTCAACCGAGTTGCACATACAAGGCTCACAAAGCAAATTCCTAAAGATTGCCATTGCAATGTTCGTTCAGATCGAGATCAGACAGCATGCCTATTCGGTGGCTCCAGAAATGCTCTTAAGGATGTGCCGCCTATGAATCCGCGGTAATCGCATTGTGTGGCACGACCTATACAGGTGACTACATTTCATCCTGAATAATGTCAGAAGGAACGCGATGTTTAGGGAATAAGGCTACGAGAATGATAAGAGAAACTCTCCAAACTTCTTTACGAAGCTTGATCGGGATCTAGGTCGAAGATAAGTAAGACGGAGCTGCGCTTTGGCATTTCACTGCGGGGTTGAAGCCGGAGGCTATGAATCAACAATCGAAATCATACAAGTCTACGACTGTGTCATGGATTCGCCATCAAGAATAATTATGATAATATAGGCACAATTTATACGTATACTTACACGTGGCCATGTGAGTAAATACAAGGGTGCCTCGAACCACGGCAAAAAATGTTGCTGACTTAGGAGCAAGACTGAAACCAATGCGCTAAACGAAGTATAATAGATTATTTGTGTGCACTGGTTCTTTCTTTATCATCTGGAAAGCTCTACCGCATCACTGATTATCAATGAAATACACTCGACCCGACCTTTTTCGTCGGGTTTCCTTTATTCTACGTGAAGGTCGGGTGCGAACTGAATGATAAGGAACGACTATACGCAGTCGTGTTGTATGCAGTTTGTGTATTCGACCTTGCGGCGTAATCATTATGAGGCTCTCATGGGTAAATATGCAGAGAACAAGATTGAAGTACATATAAGTCTTCTCAGCACTATTAAACTACCCTGACAAGTATCTAACCGCTGTTCAAGTACATGAAGACTAAGATGAAACTGGGATCCTTGGAGGTAGTTTAGCGAAGTTATACTTTGGTGTATTGGGAAAGCCACAGTGAACCCTCACGTTCTTTTTCCAGCACAAACGGAAAGATATAAATCTATTGGATCGAACTTGGTCGCTTCGATCATGATTCCTCTGTATCAAGCCCGGGAGTTCCAGACATGGCTTTGTTGTAGATTACGCCATAAGATGATGCACCAAGAGTATAAACATTAGACCCATTTACACCCATTTTCAACCGGAATATGGAGGCTTCATAAGAAATCGACTGTCATCAAACGTCAAAACGAGGCCGTCGGTTCATGTGTATCAAGATGGGGTTGAAGAGAATTAGTAGCCACATAACTTGATACACGTAAAGCAAAGTGTTCATGTTATTCGATCATCCATAGCTATTTTTGGGCTATCGGGGCTAACAAAAAAATAAACATACTTTCCCCATTGCAAACAAGAGAACTTAGGTTTGTATCAAGGTACATAGCTTCATTATCATAAGTGGCGCGAGTCAGAGCCACGTGGCTGACTTGATTGACGGAGGCTTAGTAAACAAGTGACATAAACATTGTTTCCTTCTCCACACCGAAGGAGTTGGCATATCGCTGGTGCACTGGTCCCCTTCTCTTTCTTCTTTTCATCGTGCGGTTCCCCGTAAAAAATCATCTAACCTGATACAGATTCACTAACATGTCCGCAGGATCAAAGCGAACATGGGATGGCGGCATTGTGGGCGATAACAGGGACCACAAGAGAGCGCGAGAAGACCCGAAAGATTGGCGGGATGTGTACTTGAAATCATCAAGAAAATCTCACATTAGAAGGGACAGCTATGATAGAAGAGGTTCTCATGACGGCTACAGCTCGGATTACAGGAGGGAGAGAGAACACGAACGGTCTCGGCGAGATAGGCACGACCACCGAGGACGACGGGACGACTCAAAAAGAGATGGGTATTCACCTAGACGACATGATTCTCGAAATAGAAGATCACCACCGCCGAGGCAAGAAATGGAGGAGAAAGAAGAAGGAGAGTGAGTATTAGACGAGTTGGAAACTTTTTAGTGTGACGCTGAGATGTCCTTCACAGAATCTCACCCCCGGATAGTCCGACTCCATTCCAATCGAAGCCTCAAGAACAGCTCCGGGAACCATCCAGTGAACCATCAAAGCCCTTGCAAGAACCTTTGCCGGAAATCGAGCTCGAATTACCACCGTCACCTCCACCAGTTGAGGAAACTCTCGCAAACAGGCGGGCCAGACGTCAAGCCATTTTAGCAAAGTATGCCGGTCTCGCGAGCGCTGGTGTTAGTCCCAGTCCCGCATCCGGCTTAAGCAGTGCGGTCCAGGAGCCTCCCCCTTCTACTACTTCTGACCAGCTTTCGCATGCCCCTAGTACTCCTATGGATCATCCTATGAATGGTCACTCAGGTATGTATCTCTTTTCAGACAGATGATTTGACTAATGGATCATAGGTAAACTTGGCTCTATGTCGCCTTCCCCAAATCCCGGAGGTGATTTCGCTCTAGCTAAAGCGGATGATGAAGAATCATCGGAACTCAGGAAACAGCAAGAAAATAATGATCATGTTCCTGGAGAACAGATATCAGCTGCTGATTATGATCCCAGTCTGGACAGGAGAGAGGACGAACAGAAAAGAATTAATGCACCCATCAAGCCAGAGCCGGAAGAGGTAGAAGAAACAGAAGAGGAAGAGGAGGACGATTTAGACGACATGTTCGCTGTCGCCGATGCATCGAAAAAGCCTAAGAAAATCAAAAAGGTGAAAAAAGTGATCGTACGTGTTTCCTTTCCTGAAAGTGATTCTGCCAGTAAAGCTGTCCCTCTAGAAGCCAGCTGCACCGGCTCTGGTAACGACCACTTTAGATTCAGCAGCGGATTCTGAAGGTTATTATAACGTCATTCTAGGCGAACAACTTGACGGTGGACGTTATCAGGTCTTCTCTTCACTAGGCAAGGGCATGTTTGCCAATGTAGTCCGAGCACGTGTTCTTCAACCAGAACCAGGGGAGCAACAGGGAAAGGAGGTGGCTATCAAAATTGTCCGATGTCAGGAGTCTATGTATGTTGTACACCCTTTTTCGCTCTTGGCACGCTATGCTCAATCACGCTGTCAGGTATAAAGCGGGTCTCAAGGAAGTACAGATGCTCAACAAACTCAGAGAAGCGGATCCAGAAGACAAGAAGCACATCGTTCGGATGGAACGGTCTTTTGAGCACCGCGGGCACCTGTGTATTGTTTTTGAAAGCATGAGGTGAGACTTTACCATTCTTTTGATTCGGTTGGCTTACACCGTTCTTTAGCATGAACTTACGTGAAGTGGTCAAACGTTTTGGCAAGGACGTCGGACTCAACATTCGGGCGGTCCGAGCGTACGCCCACCAGCTATTCTTAGCCTTAAGCTTGCTGAAGAAGGTGGGCGTGATGCATGCGGATATCAAGCCGGATAACATCTTGGTCAGTCCTTAACTTACATTCCCGACGCCCCACTCAAACACCTCCTTTTATCTTAGGTAAATGAACAGAAGACTGTTTTGAAATTGTGCGACCTAGGTTCGGCTTCGGATGCGTCCGAAAACGACATTACACCCTATCTCGTGAGTCGGTTTTACCGTGCTCCAGAGATCAGTTGAGTACTACTGAAACTACGCTATACCTGCGTACTGACATATTGTATATACAGTCCTTGGATATCCGTACGATCCTGCTTTAGATATCTGGTCTATTGGCTGCACTTTGTACGAACTTTATACAGGCAAAATCTTATTCCCTGGACGTTCAAATAACCAGATGCTTCTCTTGATGATGGAGCTCAAGGGTCGTTTCAATTCCAAGATGATCAAGAAAGCGAAGTTTGGGGATGACTACTTTGACGAGATGGGTGGATTCAATAGCGTAGAGAAGGACAGAGTTCTTGGCAATGTGGGTATTTTCTTTTGTTTTCTGCCTATAAATCTATTAATCATTTTTTTCTTTGCTTCCGAAACAGGACGTGGTAAAGAAAGTACATATATCGAAGCCCTCACGAGACCTTCGGGCTCGACTTCTACCCTCTACCTCTGTGAAGATGAAAGAGGACGAGAGCAAGCTTCTGATGTCGTTCATTGATCTACTTGACAAATGCCTCGCTCTTGATCCTGCTAGACGGATATCCCCAAAAGAGGCTTTGACACATCCGTTCATCAGAGGATAGAATCGGTGTCACCCGCTCAGTCGTCGAATTACGAAGTTGATGGTGAATGGATGTTGCGACCCTTGTGGTCCAGTGGTGTCTGACTCGGAGCGTACGTGTAGGAAACAAATGACATAATTCTTGTTAAGTCTATTCGTCTTTAACGGACCTTGTACTACCAATAGTTTTCTCTTTAATTCAAGTTGACGGTTGTCTCCTCGTCGTGGAGTCCTTCCAGGCTCGTGTCTAGGGATTTCGCTAGGTTTCGCTTCTACTTATTCTGTATGGTATCATGTGATGATTCACGAGGTTCTTTCGTATCCCGCGGTGGCTTCTCGTTTTTCGTTATTTTTCCACGAACCCACGGTCCAGCATTCTTCCTGTTCTGGAACTCATGATCATTTTAAATACTTCTACTCTGGGGATATGACTTCATTCTCGGCGCAATCTCACTAACTCACCCCGACTTTCACCGCACCCCAGCCTAGGATCGCAAGCAATGACTACTAAGCGTCTATCCAAGATTATTAACTTTTTGAACCCGTCAACGGCGGGAAAAGATAAGACAACGGGTGCCCCGAATCAAAGTTATCAAACCAAGAAAGACTGGAAGAACCTACCAACGTTCGACGACCTTCCTGACTTCAAGGGCATGAAGGGATGTGCTTGGGAGGTTTGGGGCAAAGATGACCAGCTCGGTACAGTCAACTTGCTCACGGATGATGTAGTCAAGAAGGCTGCAATTGAAGAATTTGTGTATGCTCAACTCTGCGTTCGTAGTCGAAAGTGACTGACTCAATTTTGCAGGACGGGAAAATGTGTATCACTCAATTGGTCAGCGTTGGTTCTTTATCCTATGTTCTGGTCGTTATCTTCAACTGTACCCCTGGATTAATGCATCATGACAGGCCTCTGAACTTCCCGTCTAAGGTATTGCTTACACTGAAATTGTCTGTCGGATCGCCAACGTGTTCATTGTGCATAGCCACTGTTTGGTCGTAAGGCTCCTGAGGTCATTATGAAGCCCAGCGCTACAAGAGGTGCCGTGCGGGATGATGAGATTCATATCGTATGTCTATCCGGTCAATTCCAAGTCGATTACTGAATATACATGGACCTACATTAATAGAATACGCAATCCGGCTCTCAGTGGGACGGTCTTAGGCATTTTGGTTTACAAGAACATGGTGTTTTCTACAACAAGTTGAGTTTTGACCGGACCTTGTTGTGCCTGTGTCAGTAGAACTAATTCGTTCCAAGTATCCCAAAGGACTCGATGGTTGGTGGTGTAGTGACGATGTCCAACCCATCTCAGATCGATCCTGACGTTGCCAAGATTGGAATCCAGAGTGAGTACCAGATCTGGACGTCAACACGTCCTAGACACCAGATTACTTTGGACACAGTCAAACTTTCACAACGTTTCTTTTTCATCGTTTCCTCTTTGGTCACGTCTAATATGACGTAAAACAGATTGGGCCTCTCATGGAATTTGCGGTCGGGGTGTCCTCTTGGACCTCGTAAAATTTTTTGAAGAAGGTTCTAATGATAAGAAATTGCCATATGATCCCTGGAATACCCATGGCTTCACGGTATCGGACCTAGAGTCCTGTGCCCAGAAGCAGGGGATCAAGTTCCGTCAAGGCGATATCTTGTTGATTCGGGCTGGCTTCATCCGAAAGTACACGACAGCTACAAACGAGGAAAGGGATGGATTGATTGGCAAACCCGAGACTTTGTAAGTATAGATTTTTCTCATGTCTTCGCTTAAATGAATGTTAGTGCTGAACGGGATGTTGTAGTGCTGGCATTGAGCAATCGGAAGACATGAAGCGGTTCTTGTGGTACGTCTTGCGCCGTTCGGCCCGGCTCTTAAGCCACTTATTCCATTGAAAGGAACAACCACTTCGCGGCCGTTGCTTCTGATCAACCCGCCCTTGAGGTCTGTGGCGTTGACTATAAGCGCCTAGCGCTGGAAGAGGTTGTTCACTGAATAATGACATTGTAGAGCTGGCCTACACCTGAGGGGTTAGCGCACATGCATCAGGTCAGTTTTACCCTGAGCTGAGGAAACATTTGCTGAACTGGTTCCAGACAATTATTGGGTACGTATTTGCTAACCAGTACTGACGGTGTTTCTAATCTTCCCCTCCCGCCATGAAACGTAGCTTGTGGGGTATGCCGATAGGTGCGTGCGGGATTTTTACCAAGTCGGACGTTGTTTGTAGACTGAGCCCTCTTGGTAAGGTGAAATGTTTGACTTGGAGAAGTTGTCCGAGGTTTGTGCTGAGACCAAACGATATACGTTCTTTTTCTCGTCGTGGCCTCTTCCTATGTGCGTATCAGTCCTTTCTTCCCCCCTTTTTTGCCCTGAGCTTACCTTGACCTTTCCTTATCAAAAATATGTGCATCCGCCACAGTATTGGAGGTTGTGCCAGCCCTCCCAATGCGGCTGTGAGTGACATAACTATTGACATTGAGCGGCATGGATTTCTGATGGTAAACCACAGGCATACTTTTGAGATAACGTTCCAGAATCCAATCCTCCACACATCTTACCCAAGCTTCCATCACTACCTTTTGTTTGAATGTCCTATTTCTGGAAAGCCTCGAGTTTTCATGTATTTATAAGTACTATGTGAAATCGTTATTGTGTTTACCCATGACTTGACAACTTCTGATTTATGAATGCCGCGAAGACCCAAACAGATGAGGGAACAAGACGGAACTGACACGTGTAGATTGCGCGGGTGTTCCCGACCTATTGGATACGGACGTCGAACATAGTTGCGGATTTTGCCAGTGTCAGGCCCACTCAAGTAAAAAGTTGGATCAAAAGGAGGAAGAATTTCCTGTGATTAGAAAGGCTCAAAGAGTCGAACAAGGAAGGCCTGAACAGAGACTATGGCTTGCACGTGACCAACTTCAACGCGTGTTGACTACCGCAAGCTTGTTCTCCTCTCCACCATCATTAACGTCCGCAGTGTCCGGGGCGTCCTCGTTGTCTCGGAGGCTATGAGTAGAAGGGAGTCGCGTACTTCGTTGGATGCCAGGCAGAACGATGCCTTGTTTGAATTTGAAAATTGTGCGTTATCGTGTCATGACACTGAACTCTTCACTAATGCTGACGGTGATACTAGTCAAGAAGAAGTTCTTACTGGCGAACAAACACATCACAAAGTGTGTAGCCACTGTCGTTTGCTGAAGCTTGGGCTGACTTTAAAACATAGGCTAAATTCCACCTTGAGTGTTCGGATTGAAGAACAGAATGCCCGGATATCATTTCTCGAAACGGAAAATCTACGACTGCTTGCAGAGAAGAATACTGTCGCCCTCGAACTGAAACGAGAACGTGCAAAGTCTAGACGGATTATCGAGGAAGCCGAATCCTTGGTACGCAGTTAGGTGCACTCGTTAAACTATGATACTAATACCTCGCTTAGCTCTTCGGATTCACGAACCGACTAAAACACCTACGACAAGACTTCAGAATCAGTGCTACCGCTAGTCCAACACCCTCACCACCCATACCTCGAGCCACCCAGCGACCGTCACCTAACACAGACTCTAGTCCAATTTCTCCCAGGCTCGTACGGGAACCCACAATACCCAGGATTCACGAAGATGATGAGCCTACTCCAAGCTCAGACGATGAATCTCAATCTCACCCTCAGTCCAGGACCAAGAACAGGCGCTTGTCGAGTTCTAGGCTCCCCTTGCCAACTCGCATGTCTTCACCGACACCAGAAGTGGATCTCGTGACGGTTGGCAAGCGCAAACCCACGCGTAGGCATAGTGGTCTCTTGACTATTGACACCCGTTTACTCCAAGGAGACTCTACATCAGCTGTTCGTCCATCGAGTCCGGCATTTGGATCACCCGACAGGCGAGAGGCTGGTCTTGCGGAGGAGGAGGAAATTGCTGCCCTTCGTGGAGATGACGTCAAGACGGAGTTGAGCGAGGAATCAGACCTCGGTATAAAGAAGGAGAAACGAAAGGTAAAGAGTAAAGGAAAGGAACGCGACACAGACTCAAGCAATGTTTCCGTACGAAAGAAACTGCGAGATGAAGCCAATGGTCTTATAGTCGACGGAAAGAAGCTTAAATTAAAAGATGTCACTAACTCTCCTCGAAGTCGGGCCGCGCCCTCACCTATTGACGCTGCGGGTAGGTTTTAATGTCATTAATACTCCTCAACAATTATTAATATTGTCGTTGCAGTGATTTCTGAAGTCGAACTTGCTCCAACTGAGAAACCCAGGCAATTCTTATCAGGATCACCACCACAATCCGCCTATCTGCCCACACCACAAGCTTCGTCAAGCCCACCGCTACTCCCAGCCACTACTCCCGAGCCGGAGCCGGAACCTGAATCGGCATTTTCCACTACTCGAGAAAGGCGTGTCCGCAAGAGCGTAAATTACGCAGAACCCAAGCTTAATACGTGAGTAGAAGTTATTTCTTGTGCCAACACATCTATTCTTACCCCCGCATGTGTTCTAGAAAAATGCGGAAGCCAGATCCTGAACCCGGAACTTCAACTGCAGCTCCACGGAAACGTGCCTCTGCTGCCGCAGTCATGTCCACGCAGAATCACAGAAATAACGTTCAAGACCCCGATCGGAGGCGTGAACGAGAAAAGGACACGGACGAAGATACAGATACTGATCGACGCTCGTCTGTTGAGCGTGAGCTTTCCGCAGATCCTTCCCGAGTTCCTCTTCCTTCATCCAGACCACCTTCATCGACAAGTTCCATGCCACGAGACTCGTTCCCTCCCTCATCCTCCTCGACAGGTAGTTCCTCTTCTTCATCGTCTTCTAAGCGGAAGAAGTCGCAAGCGAAGTCTTATCGGGAGGTCCAGGACGACGACTCAGATGGTTATGACGATGGTGCTGATGCTGATGCCGAGTGGGTGCCTTCCGGGAAAGGCGGTTACGGCAGTAGTAGTAGCAGCAGTACTTGGGCGAATGTAAACGTTGGAGAAAGGAGAAGTCGAGGGAAGCGGCCCGGAAATGTGGAGGAAGATGCTTCGAGGAGGCATAGTATGGCTGTTTGATTGTATCTGCTCGAAGTTCTGTGGCTGGAAGGCTGTGTGATACGTGTGTTTGAAGCAACGGTGTCACAGGCGTGACGCCTGTTCATACTGGCTGGATCCATTTTTTCTATCTATGGGGGTGCATGGTGTCATGCTAATATGCAATTATGATTCTGAATGAAGTATAAATTCATTTACATACTTATGAGCAATATGAATACTTTACATACTTTTACCTTCTCCAATCTGTAGTTGTAATCCACATTTGTACTTAGGGCATTTTGTATGTTCCATTATCCATTGGTATATAGTTTTTGATTCAACTTTTGAATACTTCTGATTTTATTCATTTTCAATTTGTCAACGGCGAGTCTGAAACATTGGTCGGAGTTGTGTTCCCTCCTACAATCTTTGGAAAAAATGATATGCTTTGCTGCGAGAGCCTACTTCGACAGCCTTACTTGAAGTTCAGAAGACTTCAGCTTTTGAAAACCGAGTTGATTTGGATCAATGGACAGAGACATTTGCAGGCAACCGGTATATTATCATAAAAAGGACTTTCTAGTATCGAGCCAGCTCGTGGTATATTTATGTTTTACTGGTACCGTGTACACAGACAGAATACTGTCACGCTGACTCAAGATGCGATCAGCTCTGGTCGAATCTATCCAGATTCAGGTTTGTTTCTTTAGTTCTAGTTCTGAACCGATTGGTGCGCTATCCTGGCCCGTCAAAACTGTCGTATGTTTATCGGACGTCAGCCTGTAAGGATGGATTGACACGCGTGCAATCTCCGTGCCAAATGGGTAACAGCGCGGTTGGTCGACTACAACCATAAAAGAAATCGTTCGGACTTGAGATGCGATCAAAACTCTGGTCAAAGTTTTATCCAGATTCTGTGTCCGTTTTCCTACGTCTGAATCGGTCGGTGCGCTGTCTTGATCCGTCGAAATCGACGTACGTTTCCTGGATGGATTGACTCGCGCAGCAGTCTCCGCCCCGACTGGATAACAGCACGATACACTACAACCGTACAACGATATCGATCTCTAACTCGAGATGCGATCAGCTTTGGTCGGAGTCAGGTTACATTCGTTTCCTTACTTCTGAGTCGTTACCGATCGGTCAAAACCGACGTACGTTTCCTAGGCCTGTGAGGATGCAGATTGACTCACGCGCGCGCAGCTATCCCAACTGGGTAACAGCACGGTTAGTCGACTGAGTACAACCGTACAAAATATCGCTCTCTGACTCGAGACGCGACCAGCCTCTGGTCGAAGTGTTATCCAGATTACGTTCGTTTCCTTAGTTCTGAGCCGTTACCGGTGTGCTGTCCCGATCGGTCAAGACCGACGTACGTTTCCTAGGCCTGTGAGACTCGGTCCCCAACTGGGTAACAGCACGGTTAGTTGACTACAACCGTATGATATATCGCTCTCTGATTCGGGACGCGACCAGCTCTGGTGGAAATCCGGATTCCATTCGTTTTCTTAGTTCTGAGCCATTACTTACGGTGCGCTGTCCTGATCCGTCAAACCCAACGTACGTTTCCTAGGCTTGCGAGGATGGGCTCGCGCAGCGATCTCCACGCTAACTGGGTTACAGCAGCGTTAGTAGTCCGACTAACATGAGGCCCAATCTCATGTTTTTCTTTCGAGATCTCTTGTTTTTTTTTTTGCACCCTTCCTATATTGGGTCTTGCGACAAATTTCCCGATGGCTCGGACTTAAAAGGTTCAATACATAAGTAGGGAATCCCCGCTCAAAGACATATATTGTCGGTCATTTTTTTTCAACGTTGCTGGAAACGGGTATCAACAGCCACTCGATGCCCCGAAAGAACTCCAAGATCACAGCATAGAATGTATTGTGGCAGACCAGATATAGAGGTACAGGGTACATGGCCTCGGTGATACCATACATAACAGTAATCTGACAGCGGGATTCAAAGAGATCTGGGGTAAAAGAGGTAGAAAAGTTGTTTTTTCCCGTTCTGCCGGTTATTAACAGTCGAACATCAAGTCCAGGGAAATTTTCAAGTGAGCGTCCCGATTTATATCTGAAGAAAAGTAATGAAAAGCGAGTTCTTTGTCTTTTCTTCGGGTTTACTAATGATCAGAAACCAGGTAAATTTTCAAGGAAAATGCCGTTAGACTGTCCAGAGTCGCGTAAGGAGTAGTTTGCAGTGCTCTGTAGAGAAAAAAAGACCGTTCGTCAAGGACAAAAAAGCAAGACCTAGAGTGGCTACCTCGACTTGGTGTACGTTTACTTGATCTTGACAAACATAGTATAAAGTCGGAGGCAGTGCCAAAATGGGTGTTAAATGAGGCAAGCAGAATAGCACCGCGGCCGAACGAGGGTCAGGTTGTCAATGACTACATGGTAGGTCTGTGGGCGTCAGATAAATACAGAATGCAAAGCAGAGATTCGGAGGATGAGTTTGAATTGAGCCTTTTCATGGGCGGTGTTAGGAAATGTGGGGCGGAGTCTAGTACATCCACCTTTTTGGCGCCAATCTACAATCTGCTGTTGGTTGGTTTCTGAATTGGATTGAAAAAATAACTAGCTCAAAAGACGAGCTGTCTGCTATTATTATCTTGCAGTCCTTCCATGGCGGCATCATCGAGCAGTGAGCCACTAGATGTTCTGGCACAGCTTGAATTGCTATAGTGCCATGACGCAAGGATCTTCGTTATCCATTCATTCGTTCCATAATGCCACCGACAATACGCAGATCTTTCTGGATATTCATCATTGTCTAAAACATCAGAGAAACGCCACAGTGAGCACAGAATTTGGATCATCTGAAGAGAGGTATAGCTCATACCGACACTGGTGCAACTCAAAACGTCAAGTTAGTGGCCAAGAACCGAACGAGTAAAGGTATATCTGTTTTCCAGGAGTAGTTAGCAAATCTTGTGCGGCCGATAGTACCGGACGCAAGCGCCGTTCCTGTGACTGCTTTACGGCTCTTCCTATCCATTCCAAAAGTTCCATTGCCTGAGAGATGACTGACTTCGAGGAACAACGAGTTGATTGTATGCAGAAGTTAAGGTAGGGAAAGAAGGGATAACAATTTTTGTTACCCACGCTCTTCACTCATTGCGTACTACCGTCATCTCCACTATTCGATTGTTTCTTGTGTAACAAGATGAATGAACATGATCCCAGTTTACGAGCATTGCCCCTTAGAAGACATTGACGGCCCTTTTGTGTGCAGTTCAATGAGTTCTACGCAGTAGTGACAGCTTGCAGGTTGACATGACCGCCACTGTTACTTCTTAATCGCTTCAAAGCCCAAGGTACGTAGAAATCCACGTATAATAACTCTCAGTATTAGGTGCTAGGGATAAGAAGGTTTGAAACTTCGAAATCGTCCTCTAAACTGGTTGGCTACCACAGTCATCGGCCATGTTATCCACTCCTTTGTCACTCTCCTTAATTTTCTTATCTTTAACTTCTTTCTCTCTTCAGCCTGTCTATGCTCTTGGAAAATCGTGTTCTGGCCCAATCACCTCTGGCACTGCAGCCCCAGGCGATCCTTACTGGCTCCAGAACATTCAACATCAAGGAATAGCGGCTTTTAATCCCAATCCCGAAGAGTATCAAGTCTTTAGGAACGTGAAGGATTTCGGTGCAGTAGGCGATG
This sequence comes from Dendrothele bispora CBS 962.96, assembly GCA_004369135.1. Lineage (NCBI taxonomy): Eukaryota > Fungi > Basidiomycota > Agaricomycetes > Agaricales > Dendrothele > Dendrothele bispora. The sequence continues at coordinate 136,403 of ML179040.1, forward strand.
GTGTTACAGATGATACGGCTGCTATCAAGTGTGTGTTTCTGGTTTTTTGTTCAACACCTTCTGAAACTCCAAGGAACAGCTCTGCAATCTCTACAGGAAACCGATGTGGCGGTGGGCGCGCGTTCTGTAATTCGACTACGTATGTCTGATTCCGTTACGGTTTTTCTCGAAAAACGTCTTGACTCATCCTCCGCGAAAAGCGTGTCTCCTGCTGTCGTATACTTCCCGCGAGGCACCTATCTTGTCTCGGCGCCCGTCATCGCGTATTATTATACTCAACTTATCGGAGATGCCCGTTCTCCACCGACATTACCTTGCTTCAAGGCCTAACTCATCCATATTTTAACCGCTGAATTGCAGTCGTAGATGCAAACCCATACATCGAGGGAGGCCAGTTCTATGCCAGCACCGACAACTTGTACGTTTGATCTTTTTTCTTTTGCCCGAATGAAAAAACTCACTCGTTCATTGTAGTTTTCGCTCTGTTAGAAACTTCATCATAGACACTCGACGGTATGTTCAACTCACTACCGATTCAAAAGATGTGGACTCACATATAGTCTTCAGGATTCCAGCTGCAATCGCCGGAACAGGGATCCATTGGCAAGTTTCTCAGTCCACCAGTCTCATGAACCTAGTCTTTGAGCTCAATGCGGAAAACGGGACGAATCATCAAGGTTTGTCTTTTTTCTCAGTCCTACGCTTCTAGAAACACCTGGCTTGAACCTCTTCTTGAAGGCTTGTTTATGGAAGATGGCAGTGGTGGATATATGGGCGACCTCGTTTTCAAGGGCGGAAAGTACGGAATCTGGGGAGGAAATCAGCAGTTCACAGTGAGAAACATTTCGGTCAGCAATGCAGAAGCTGCATTCTTCGGTGCCTGGAATTGGGGTAAGTGCTTATAATCGTCCTACTCATGGCCAATATACTCACCCTGAGTTACTCTGTTCCAGGCTGGACGTTTCAAGGTGTCACTATCAGTGATTGCCAGGTATTGTTCGCTGTCTCTGGATTGCTGCCTCACTACTAACTATCTTTTAGGTTGGGTTCGATCTAACAACGGGCGGTCTTACCCAAGCCACCCAAACCGTCGGCGCAGAAGCTATCATTGATGCCGTTGTTCAAAATACTCCTATCTTCATCCGGACTTCTAAACCTAGCAATGGGTCCCTCGTCGGGTCACTCGTCATCAACAATGCTCGTTTGACCAACGTACCCATCGCTGTCGGCGTTCTCAATGGCGGTACCGTCCTGTCAGGAAAAGCGGACGATACGATGGTAATCGAATCTTGGGCTCAAGGAAATGTTTACTCAGGTCTTAACCCTTCTGGAACGTTCGTTCAAGGAGATATACCCAGCGCGAGTATACCACGAGCTCTGTTAGACAGCGCAGGGAGAATTGTAGGAAAAATGCATCCACAGTACGAGAATTACGCTGTGGACCAGTTCGTCTCTGTCAGGAATCTCGGAGCGAAGGGCGACGGGAAGACAGACGACACTGAAGCTCTTCAAAAAATCTTTGACGAGTTTTCTGGTTGCAAGATTATCTTCGTCGATGCAGGAACGTATGTCATCACTAAGACTCTGACTATTCCTGCTGGTACGCAACTTGTTGGCGAGGCTTGGTCTGTCATCGCTGGGAAGGGTGAAGCGTTCTCGGATAAAGACAAACCAGAGGTCGTGGTCAGAGTCGGTGAAAAAGACTCGCAAGGTGTCATGGAAATCTCGGATATCCTGTTTTCGACAATTGGCCCTGGTGAGTGGTCGGTGGTTTTTGACTGATACGTTCTCTAGCTGATTTCTCTCGCACTCGTAGCTCCTGGTGCAATTGTTGTCGAATGGAACGTCAGACAACCGGACGATCAGCCTGCAGGTGCTGGCATGTGGGATTCGCATATCCGTCTTGGAGGCGCCGTTGGAACAAATCTAGAGGCGAACTGTCCGCGTGGTCAGAGCTTCGTTGAGACGGGCTCTGATTGTTTCGCTGCTTTCCTCGCTTTGCATTTAACGCCAGGCTCGAGTGCTTATCTAGAGGTGTGTATACAGTATCGTCTCCTGTTTTCTTCTACTCACTTATTTTTTTTACAGGGAACTTGGGTATGGCTTGCAGACCATGATATAGACGGCCATGGTAGCACCCAGCGAATCACGATCTACTCTGGTCGAGGTATTCTTTCGGAATCTGCAGGTCCTGTTTGGATGATTGGAACAGGTTCTGAACATCATGTCCTATATCAGTATCAACTCGTGAATGCTGCTAATCATTGGATGGGTTTGATTCAAACCGAGACAGTAAGTCCTGATATTAGCCTCATAGTAGGCAACCTCACTAATGATTTTGTCATAGCCATACTACCAACCCATACCCCCAGCACCTTTACCCTTCAGCCTCAACAATGATTTCAAGGACCCTCTCTTCTTGGATGCCGGCCGTGCATGGGGCGTTCGCATTGCCAAATCTAATGATATCATTGTCTTTGGTGCTGGATTATATAGTTTCTTCCTTGTAAGTCCGCTTCCTCTTTGCTCCCCCCCGTGAGGACTGGTACTCATGCTCATCTTCTCGACATCCCCAGTCCGACTCCCAGGAATGTATCGACACGACTACGTGTCAAGCGCAGATCTTCACCATCGACGATGAGTCTTCCGTGCGCGTTTTTAGTCTTTCGACTGTTGGAACGACGATGCAGCTTAGTGTGGATGCCCTACCTATAATCATGTCGAGCATGAATATCAATGGGTTCGCGTCTACCGTGACCGCATGGAGCCCTTGATCCAGTCAGACATGTGTCTGTCGTATAAATCTATTCCTTTGATTTTTCTTTCTCGATGGTCCGCCAAGGTCAGAAAATTCGAGATCTGAATTCGACAGAACTCGAGGTCGGTGAGAAAAATAGAATCTTTATGACGGCATTCTTTTGAGTCGGAAAGGATGATTGCCATCTGGGACTCATGGTAAGTAGGCGTTTGAATGTTGAGTGTGCGTCAATTCATTGAAGTCTAATACATAGACTCGCCACGGCTGGCCAAACACACCGAAGATGACATCAGACTTTTAGATGCTCTCAATGCTGTTAGACACCTGCAAAAAAGATCCAAAGCTATAAAATAACTTCACTTGTTTCAGCTTCTGATCAAAAATCTTTCCCCTTCACTCAAGGACCTCATGGAGCTCACTCTTTCCGAACGCAGAGTCACCAACACCATCTTCTTTGGTCCCAACGGCTCTACGGCGTATTTTACCAAGACTAGACTCAGACTTTTTGGCAATCGAAAAACAAAGCTTTATAAAGGCATAGATCATGTGGGAACCATCCAGCTGCATCCATGGAGTGCTGATGTCGTTGAAGTCCATGGACATCCTGTTAGTCCACACAAAGCACACTGGGGGACGACGTAAGTTTTTAAACTCGGGACTTTATCTTTCATATTTTCATGGACTAGTACTTACTTCTCAACAGGTCAGAAGAGTTTGTTGCCTCCGACGGTCGTGCGTATAAATGGCAGACGTCTTTCAGGGGAAAACAATTTACTGTATGTTCCTCCGTCACATCTGAGTTCAATCATCGGTTCTGTTTTTCGTTAACAAACCTATTCATCCAGCTCTACCCAAAAGACCACTCGAACCAGACCATTGCACGTTATGATAATGGCTCTCATGGAGTGTTTTCTAGATCAAGACCTGCAACGCTCAGTATTCAGCCACAAGGAATGAACATCGCAGACGACATTGTAGTGACGTTCATTTATATGATAAAGAGACGCGACAGAAGGCGAGCAGGGGGGGCGGCCGCAGCTGGTGCGAGTGCATGATCAGAGGAAGGGTTAGTAGTAGGTTTTCGAGGTTTTTGGAGATTTGCTCTGTCACGACTTGCAAGGAGCTCGAGAATGTACATATAATCATCGCCGTAATTTTGTTCTATATCAAGTATTTATGAGCTCGCTAGTGTATTCACACAGGCTGCGTCTGTAAAGAGGTTTTACACCTATAGTTATGGCTGTGCAGACCCGTACATGCATCGACATCCGAGCTCCAAGATGACCTTGCACCCCAGATCCTTACCAACACTCCAATGGAGCCCTTTTGAACTCGTATGAAATATGGCATTTCTGTTCTCTTCAGCCACGACCTTCAAACCATGGAATTAAGCCTCTCTGAACGCGATCCTTTCAACGCCGTCTTCTTGAACCCGGACGGAGCTGCAGTATACCACACCGATACCCCGTTCGCGTTTTTTTCGACACGAAAGACGACTATCAATAAGATATCTAGGGAGGGTCCCTATCAAATGGGACTTGTAGAAGTTCACGATTGGAACGAAAGCATCGTTAGTGTTTGGGGACGCCCCTTCATTCCTTACAGATCACATACGTTCTCAAAGTGAGTCCTTTCCTTCGACGTTCCGTTATAGAGAACTGATTTTGGACTACCCTCCAGTTCGGAAGTTTTCACCGCTTCGGATAACCGTTCGTATAAATGGAAAGACGACTGGGGAGGACAGTTGATTGTGCGTTCTATTACATAGTTCATGTCTGGTCAACCTTTCTGATTTACCTGAGCTTTTTTTAGCTACACCCAGATGACGGCTCGGACACAATCATTGCAATGTATGATTCTGGTTCAATAGGGATATTCTCCAAATCTCGTCCACCCACGTTAGCTATCCTCCCGAACGGTGTACACATTATGGACGAAATCGTCGCCACGTTTATTTACATGGCGGAGAAGAAACGCCGCCGTGCTCGTCGTCGCCGCCGGCGAGCCATGAACTAGTCAAGCCTATAAAGGAAAAGCCATGTACACCATTCGGAACTTGTATGTTACAACCTATATTATTCACCAAGTACACAACGCAGTTACAATTACAGTAGTCTGACCAAGAAAATTATTTGTACACTCCATTCTTGTTCTACGAAGCGACCGTCGACATCGCATCGTTCGTGAGCTGTCGCAAGATAGCAAGATGAACTGCCCGATCCCTATCTTTCCATGCCATCATCTGCAATTCCTCGTACTCCCGCGTCAACTCCTCAAGACCCTCTGCCTGAAGTAGAGCTTCCATGTTCTTCGACCCATCTTTATACGTCGTCTTCCACCACAGCAACAAATCAACAGCACAGAGCTTGCATTGAATAGGTCCAACCGTCCAGTTCTCATCCAACGAGATATCGGAAATCTCTTCTGGAACCTCCGTCAACATCTTGCGCGCAAACGACAAAGCAAGCGCAGGTGGAGGAACCCAGCCCCATTTCGCTCCGTTTTCTCCTTCTTTATCAGGTTTTAGAACCCTCTTGAGCAGCTCAATCAGGTTCGTGGAGGTTTCCGACGTGTCAGGGCTGCTGAACGAGAGGCAGAGACAAGAAAAGAACAGTGAGGGATGAGCAACGATCAGTTTCGGATAATGATCATAAAGCCTCTTTAAGACAGTCAAGGTAGTAGAAGAAGCGTTCGTCTCCATCGTCTGGGATTTGAAGAATTGTGCCCCGAGTTTCGCCTTGCGTGTCCCATACGAAGCCTCCAACGCTTCCACTGTGGATTTGGTTTTTCGGTCCTCGATGTCACCGCCACTATCATCGGTGGAGAAGAAGTACGGAAAACTGATAACAGCTTCCGACGGGTCCTTCTTTGCCCAGTCCTTCAGATTGAGATTCAGGACAGTGCCAAAGTACACAGACTCAGCGACCATGCACTGGGCCAACGTCAGTTGTTTCTTATCGGCCTTCCGGACGTAGGTCATTAACTTCAAGCAGAATCGCAGCGTGTTCCTGATAGAAGACTTGTCATCTCGCTTGGTAGTCAGCAGTATATCATGCATTCTTCGAAGCACCCATTCGGTCGAGTTTGAGCAAAAGTGAGACGCCAGTTCCTGGTTTTGGAATAGATGGTCTAGCGTCAGTCGGTCGACCGTGTCAGGACCATCCCGTTCCAGGAGGGGATGGATCAATATCGGATAAGCAGTCTGATGGCGCGTAGTATAGTCTTTGTCCGAGAAAAGCCGCTGTATGAAGCCACTGATAGTTTTCCAGTGTGTCCGATAAAAAGAAGACTCGTTTGTTGCAACGTGGGTAGTAAACGATGAAACCAGTCGGGCATATTCGTCACTACCATGCCATGCACGCTCCAACGTCTCCAGTTTGATAAGCAGTGACCATGAGCAGTCTGATACACCATACTGGTCCTTCAGGACTTCGAAACAGAGTGCCAATCTCATAGTTGTCGGACAAGCCCCAAGGACTCTTCTGAATTGGCGCAAAGTTTCCTCTCGCTCAAGAATGAAGCTCTGGGACAGCTCGATGACCTCGCTGAGCAGCGCACCAGCTTTGGACTTTTCCTTTCCTTCTTTGTCACTGTGCTCGAACCACTGTATACGACGGTTCAGTGCGAGGACCGAGAACTGATCCAAGACACCGTGTTTTTTCAAGGGATCGAGCAGAGAGGTCCTGTCTTGCGTCACTCGTTTCCTGACAGTGGAAGGTTCCTGAAAGAAGCATCTCGAATCTAGCTGCATCGTATTCAACCACTTGCAGGCCAGGAGTCCAGGACGAGTCGGCCGATTCTGCATATTTTTTACGAAAAGAGCCAATAAATCGACGATCTTGACAAGCGAGGACCAGGCGGCGGGGTCTTTAGCGATGCAGCGCTCGATGCAATTGGCCAAGTAGATAAATATCGCATGACAATCCACCGGATCCTCTGGAAGACCATACGCCGCACAAAATGGACATACAGCCGAGACTTCATGTGAATCTGATGTCGAGGCAGCCTTAGAATGGGCATGTGTAATGTCGTCCACTGCACGACCAGCAAATTTGGTGGCGTTACTTGTTGTCAAGAACCGTTCGAAGATGGCAAAATAAGCCCCTCGGCGAATATATTTCACTCTCTCCTTGAGCTCCTCCACGTCGTGTTTAGACATGGACTGAGTTTCCTTGTACTGCTTTAGACGAGCAAGAGGCCACAAAATCTCTTCGACGTATCTATCGCAGCAACGAGTTGGAATGTCGACAATAGCTAGATTAATCAAGACCTGCGAACTTGCGGGACGCTTGAGTGCGACATAGTCTTCACGTGTCTCATGTTTCTGGGGCTCCACTGACACCAGTGGATAGAGAGTATCGTCCAACTGCATTTTGGGATTCTTGATAGCGTCCGTAATGACATACCAGCTAAGGTCTTCTTGCGGAGAACCAAGCAAAGGTATGATGGACTGTAGCAATGCAACCCGGACTGAAAGGAAAAGACAGTCATCAGCTTATGCACTACTCCTGAAAAAAGGAACTGACCATCTTGATGTAACTTTCTATCCCACAATTTTCGGATAACAACCTGGGCTTCAGGGAGGGCAGCATACTCACAAACTGTCCGCGCCAGCTCTTTCGCAACCGTAACTTTGAGATGCTTTTTGGAACGTTCGGAAGGGAAGGTGCCCGCTACCATTGCAACAGCATCTTGCGGCGTCACATACTCTAGACTCCTCTTGACCCCGAAAATCGCCGTCCTAGCCAAGTCACCATCCAAAATAGTGGGTGATAACAAGAATTGAATGCCCGCAGCGGGTTCGTCCAGTCGTGGCAGGAACATCAGAATGGCTTCGGAGATACGAGGGTTCACGTTTTCCGTCAAGAGCGCGGCAAGCTCGTGTATGGTGGTCGTCGGGAGTTTGGTCAACTGCTCTGCTGCAATAACGCGGTCCACAAATGGTGTGTCATCGGAATGAATGACCTCGTCGAATCTTCGAGCGAATACTTCACATTGATGAGGGGATAACTTCCTAGATGCTGTTAAATACCATCGAGCCGGTAACGGTTCCTCGTCTTCTGCCGGCTGGTAAAAGACTCCCTTCGGCGCCTGTAGAATATGTTGATCCTGTAAAAGATCCTGTCTGCGCTGAAGAATATGACTCTGCACAAAGTCAATATACACCGCAGAATCATGCATTCCGATTAGTTTCTCCACGAGCTCGTTGACCTTGTTATGGTCAACTTGTCTTCTCTTTTCGTCGTAACACTCTTTGTACCTAGCCCGTGCCTCGTCCATCGCCATCGAGGATAACAGCTTCAACTCTCTAAACTCTTTCCACCATGCCGGGGGATCCTCGTCAAACGGACCAGGGGTGAGGTACAAACCCCGAACTCCTTGAACGAATTCAACCGCTCGTGCTACTACTGCTTCATCCCCACTTCCAGGGTCATATGCATATCTCCAAACCGCAGGCTTGTCCGGGGTCCCCTTCCACCGACGTAAGATATCCATTTGATGGTCAAGCTCCTCGACGATCCTCGGAACCTTATTCCAACGCATACCCAGGTTGGTTGTCATGGTGCGTATAAAGCCAAGGTACTGGGAACTATCTTTGAAGGACAGATCCCCAAAGACTTTTTCATACTGCTCATAGATCTTTTCCACAAACTTTTCCTCTTCTCGGATACGCCAGTAACCAGTCTGGCCAAGTTTCCGGTCCATGGATTGCATGAATTGGCGACGGGCGAGTTCTTCTGCTTCACCTTTGCATGGGCTGTTCAAGTTTTTGACATTGATGGAATAAGTCTTGCGAGCATTGGTGAGTCCTTTATCGTGTAAGATCCGCATCCAACTTTGATCAAGGCCGAATTGGAAAAAAGGGCTGGAGACGTTGTTACAAAAGTACTGAAGGCAGCAGTTCGCGATGTCTGTCAGGTGTTTTCGAAGATTCCAGCACTAAATCAGGGATCGAGTTATAGAGAAATGTCCGAATTCAGTGTATCAGAGCCTCTTCATCAAAACAAAAAAAAATGACATACGGAAGTAACAGCTTCATTGTTCATCTTCTCCCATCCAAGATACAAGTCAACCAACTCTTTCGCCTCTTCCTCGTTTGCACTTTTAAACACTTTCATGAGCACGTCGTATCCGAGCGTTTCAAAACTAAACAATCCCGGTAACCTTTCAGCCTCCAACGGAATCTCGTTCTTTGTTCTAGGAATGAACCACTTCAGCGTCTTGATCCACTCTTTCACATTCCCCGATTCTCGTGTCGCCACGATGAGTGCACTATAAAACTTGTATCTGTCGTCGAAAACTCGAACATAAGTGAGCTTTTGCAGTGCAGACCGCGTTTCGGTGTCGGTGATGTCACAAAGGGCATAAATCGAGTGTGCAAAAGGGAAACTTTCCGATTCGACCAGTAAGGCGGCGACGATGGGTCGACGAGCAGCTGGGGAAGGAGAGAAATCTTGGATATTGAGAAAGATAACGTCTGGGAATACATTCTCCTTGGTCAAATACTGGAGAATGAGTTTGGGGTCATTGATAAGATCCCATATACGGTTACGCTGGCTTCGTGAGAGGCTTAGTTCTCCTCCATAGGTGTTCGCGTGTAAGCATTCTCTTGGTGATTGCAAGTTAAGAAGAACCTCAAAAATATCATCATTCTCGGTCTTGGGCATGTTGGAATAGGGCTGAACGATCCCATCGTCGGGAATCTGAGAAATTGTCGGAACCCTGGTTCTCAAAGGGTTGAAAAACAGTCGAGCTATGCTGAATAGTTCCGATTGCGAAACCTGGGTCATAGAGAAGATGCCTGAGACTTTGTCATACAAGACGCGGGTGAGAGCAGGGTAAGGTGGTTCAGGACGCTGTGGGACAAGCGGCTCAATGAACTGTGACTTGAGCTGTTTGATCATTTCTTCGTCATTCTTCTCTGTCCGACGTAGAGCATCCAATACGAAATCGGTGGACTGAGCGAGAAGACTAAACGCGTCACCTTCCATCCCCCGTTGATGCTGGCGTTTTACATCCGCATCCACGCGTGCCAAGCGTGATAGACGAGTTTCGAAGATGCTGAGCCCCGACAGAATGAACTCTAGAACATTTTTTCGCTCAGCCTTGGTGATGTTGTTTGATGTGAGATACGGCAAGGCTTTCGACATGAGAGAGCGAACAACAGGCCAACGAAAATGGCCAAGAATACGCGCTCCGTGCAGCTTGCCATTCTTGAGCAATGCTCCATTGTTAGCCTTGATCAAGCTAGCAACAAAAGGCTCTGCAACGGCCATTTGCTTATCAAGAGGTACCCGGGACCAGAACTGCTGGTTGTTCTTTCCATGCTTGTTCTTTCCTTGGTTGAACGTAGTAGGCAGATGCAATGCGTCTCTCCCTTTATGATTTGGGTCGGGAGCATGGGCAAATTTGAGAATGAGTTTCACAGTTCGCTCGAGGTCGCATATGTAGAAACTGAAAAGTCTTTGGGTGAAAGCCGACGGAAGGATGTATGACCGCCAGTCTCGGTCGTTGGATACAGGGACCGGGTAACGCTCTGCAAGATCGAAGAGATGTTCAACAAGGTTGTGCATCGAATCTTGAGGAACGAGTTTTGGGTCATGCAAATGTCGATGAGGCCAAACAGAGAGCGCCCTGCGTTAAACATGATGAAACTCTGAGGGAGAATGATTGGAAATAAAAAACTTACGGTGATCTGGACCATAATTTTTCCCTGTCGTTCTCCTCGCATTCTTTCAACTCTCTTTCCAATGTTACAATTGCTGGATCAGTCTGTTGCTTCACTTTCTCCTTCACGGGTATACCCAACCTCCTCCTCACTTCGTCACGCCGGCCCAACTTTTCTCTGATCGCCGCCTGTACAGCAGGAACGCATCGATTGTAAACCTCTACCAACTCATCATCACTGGCATAGGTGACGCAGGGAGCAATCACAGATTTTCGTCCGGCATTGGAAGGATGTACCAGCGCATCCAAAAGAATTGGCAACGCGCTTTTTCCAATTGTAGCAGCCATCGTCAACCCGATCTCCCGTTGTACAAAGCGTTTCGACGCGTTGGTCTGTGGAAACTGGAGCTCGATAGTGGTCGTGGATTCTGACTCGTCGGTGACCATGGCCGTCGGGTCCAAAGGTTCTGGGTTGGGAAATGGAACTTGCGATGGTAGAGGGGATGTAGTAAGTAGTTCACGAATCAAGGTAACCAGTCCGGGGTTGTCAGCATGCTGTTTTGCCAGTCGAAGGGCATATCCGTTGCGCTTCAGATAGGGCATGCCGCCCAACACCGATAGTAGCTCGGCTTCATTCGACGGTAAAGGATGGGAAGACATCCTGGTTGTAAGAAATCAAGAAGGATTGTGGCTCCTTTGATAGAGCGCCCAGTAGGACTACATCGATCGTTGTCAAAAAGTTTCGGACACGAGTTTACATAAGCTGACTCGACGCCGGCGTATGCCGCATCGTACAGCCCCATTCTGCAAGTGGTCCGAGTCGCGTTTCTGAGTCGGTAGAATAGGTATGACCGTAAGTTCAGTCAATGTTTCCTGTTACACGAAAGTTCATTGGTTCAAGCCTTATAGCCACACGTGTAGCACCATATCTTTCAAGTTTAAAGGCAAACCCTGGCGTTGTGCCTCTGCTTCATCGCATTGATCTGAATCAATCAGTTGAGGCACACACATATCTAGTTTGTATCCAGGTACCGAATGAATCATGATACTTTGATGCTTGTAGGGAGCATCTAGAAGCACACCACATTGCCCATCCAGAAGATATAAGTATCATGCAAGGACTCCAGACAGAGCGAACTTTAAAGACATTCGTATCTGTGCGCACTGCGAATGTTCACTAGACACCGGTCGTAAGCAAGGTGTAAATAATTCTGTATGCCAGTGGGTTTCTCAATCACTCGTTTTACAATTGAAAGCATCTATAAGGCGAGTCCGGCAAAAGAAGTAAAAAAAATCATCACAAGGAGCACCTTTTATTTAAAATGATATCGCTGCGTTTCAATCCAAGTCAGTCCCACTTAAGTACATCGATTACCTAGCTCTTCAATTTTTTCACCGTGTCGCTGCTAAGAACGAGCGGCGGCAAGTACTTGTGGGACTTTGACAATGAAAAAAGATCTCGAGCGCGGCTTGGTACATGTATGTAATCTGATCACATGCCCGTGTTTCTTAGTCTTACTCCTATCCACTGCTGCCAAAGCCTGAAATTAGCCCGCCTCCAAGGCAAACGATTCCAACAACGCGGGGTGAGTATCTTCAACTTTCAGTCATGTTCTTTCTTTGGACGTGTTTTAGTGTGCAGGGGCCAACCAACCTTGTCAAAATGGCTACAGATATGCCCATGAATACCATCGACTTGGATGATGAGGGTGACAACTCGGATGATATGGATCGTACTGTCTTCGCTAGGACGTGAGTCTTCAACATTAAAACTTAGTCAGATTGGAGACCTATTATCACTCTCATTTCAGGCTTTGCTCCAACGGCATTTTATTCGATAGTTGGCGATTTCACGTACCCATTTTTAACGGAGACGACAAATGCGACAGGCGCGATGCGTTCGAGGAAATACTTCCTGAGTCCACACTTCAACAGCTGCCTGATGTGAATGTTAACCTGGAGTCGTTCTGGGAGGTCTGTGATGATCTTTCTTTTGATAATGAGCAGCTTACTTAAATTCAGCTTTTAGGCAATAGATAAGCTGATGAAGGCGGAACTTGAATATGCTGAACAGAAGACGTCCTCTGGAGTACATTTTCAGAATTTCCTGTTTAATGAGCGAGAGAGCGAGAAGAACAAGGGCGAAGGCGAGGGTGAGGGTGAGGGTGAGAGAGGGAGGGAAGGCGAGGGAAGGCGAGGGCGAAGGGAGAATGAAGGTGCGAAGGGAAAAGAAGCAGAGGCAGAAAATGAAGTACAGAAGGCAAGAAGGCTCAAGCGGGAGGAGCTGATGAGAGAAAGGGAGGCAAGGATGAAGAAGATCAACGAAACGAAAACGAAGTTGCAGTCCACAGAGATCGTCGTCCATGTCAATGGATACATACGCAGATTATGGGAAGAAAAGTCAAAGGAAGAACGGGCCCCGCTTTATAACAATCCTCTTGGATACGTCGTTTCACCATCCCCTCTGTCATTGGCCCAACTTGCAAAAGACTACTATGCGATTGTTCAAAGTGCTCGGGATGACCCTGCAACGATCAGTGAATCCACCTATGGCTCTTCTGTGCTCGGTCTCCTGCGACATGTTTGGGAGGACTTCTTGCCAATCCCTCCGATGGAAACTGGATCAGTTTCATTCAAGTACGTTCCCTATGGCTGATAAAACTAATATGGTATCCTAACAAGTTTGACTGTAGGAAGGAAGTCCAGTTGTTTATGGTTGGTGAACGAGGGAAGCTAGAGATGCAACATGGTGACACATGTCGCACTGACCTATTGGCGTGGACCAAACTCAGACAAAACCTACCTCCTGAAAAACTTGGGATGTTCAAGTGGATTTCGAAGCAGAGCGAGATCGATTTGGCCATATTTGCGGGTGAATTCAAAACACTCGACATCCTAAAAGCTCGCAGGCAGTTGGTTGTTGCTCTAACCCCAGCGTGTGCCAGTTATGCGCTTCTGGGATTGGACGTACCCGTGTTCGGTTTTGTCATTACCATGTTCGGGACCGAGGTTCATGTATGCAAAGCGAAAAAGGTAAGCCACTGTACACTTTATAAAGTTAGAGGTCTGATTTGTCTACGGGAATGAAGGAGGACGATGGCACACTTTCCTATGCTTATAAGAAGCTATCTAGCCTACCTCCACTCAACGATCTGCAGAGCTTTGCACGATTTTATGGTTTTCTCTGTGCACACAGGGAGTGGTTTGTGCGAAACGTTTACAAGCCCACGATTGAATTGTTGGGACGGTATTCCTCTCAAGAAGTTCTGATCAGATCTCTAGTTGGCCAATTCGAGGTCTGGCGGCGCCTGGACATTATAAAGGAGCAGCAGAGTGATAAAAAAAGAAAGGCAAGAGATTCTCCTGGAGAAAATCCCTCAAAGCGTCGCAGCAAAGCAGTTACCAGCTACCCTTGCTACAATGAGCATTTGGATGACGAGGAGCTGTATGAAGAGCGCTTCTTCAAGGAAACAGTCGATGTGGAGAACGAGAAGAGTGACATGAGAAATGCCACAGAACAAGAATCTGAGAGCGAGTCTCAGGCTTCTAGCCGACTATCCAAGACGCCACCACCTTTGCCCTTAGTGTCCTGTATTGCTTCATCCGGGTCATCGCCTGCTCCAGAACCTGAATTCTAGTTTGTTTCTTCAGGACCAATCCCAAAGTTCTCCCAAAAGACGGCCCCTTCCCTTCTGGCATGCACATCAAAGACTCAGAGCAGAGTACCGATTTCTCCGAGAGTGAACAGTGTCCACTTCCCCTAGTACATAGCCAGACATACTCCTAATCACTCTTTCTAATTCAGTTCCGATAGTGAATGTGTATAATTCTTTAATACCTATGACCATAAATTCAGCAGTCCGTCATCGAGTCTCACTCCGGACAGTATTCTCAGACCCTCTAAACAAAACTACCGCAGACTTGGTGTTGCCATTCTGCTCGTAAGATGACGTTGTCGGTAAAGCACCAGCAGACAAGTGATGAGTCTAAAAATTCGGTGGATGCCGGTCGTAGCCCCAATGGGTCGACCCGTTTTACCTAGCTATGCTTCCGTAGACGGTATCCGCTCTAGACGTTTACTAAACGGAGTGGTACCCGTGCAGCAAAAGATAAGCCTCGATAAAAGGATAGCCTTGGACAACCCAAAGGGTGAGGTAGAAGAAGTAGGTGAGATTGCCGCAGGCATGGGCTATGTATGTTATAGGTGATAGACGAGCATGAAATATAAGGGACAGCTATGAAGAAAAATTAACAGGTGAACGTATTTCTTGGTCGATTTTTGTTGTCAGAGGCTAGAAAGCTATGAAAAGAGGACTTCCGAATACACCAAGAATCGTCCAAATCGACGGCCGGGAGCCTTTCTTTGAATCAAGGTGTGTACACGTTGAAAGGGCTGGTACTAGCCTACGATCCCGGCGAGAAGTCTTTCTGAGAACCCTTCCAGTTATTGGTACATTGCTCCGTTTTTGGTAGTCCAGGCGACTAGCAGAAAAAAAATAGAAGAAAAATAGGATAGAACGACATTGACGCATAAAGGGGCCTGAAGTTCGACTATCGATAAGAAAAGAAATGCTCTCAACAACTCCGTGTCATGAAACCTCAACGCTCAGCATTTCCCCCCAAAAAAGTTATATAATATCACTCATAATGATTTACACAGCAAGAAGGTCAATGTGTATATATGTTTACTAGGAATACAAGAATGTAAGAAAATTGGTCGTTGATAACGGATTGAGTGAGTCGTTCCTAGAGGCAAGCAAGCAGATGCGTAAAAAAGGAAGGATCAAAAAGTCGTCCATTTTCCGCCGGCGGTAAACGGAGTGCGGGCGGGGTGAAAGATCATTATGTGTAAACAGACCGTTTACGATTGTTTCAATCCACCCAAACGCATAGTCGCGTTCTCTTTCATCAAATGTACCCTCTTCCCCTCTTCCCCTCGACCCAAAACCAGATAGGTGACAACGAAGAGACTTCCTTGTTCTTCCTCGTCGCATCATGATTCCCACCAACCTCCTCATCTCCAGAAGACCCGCTGAACACTGCATTCTTCTCCCCTGGTACTACACACTCCAACGCCAATAGATACTCCGACCTTTGTGAATCCATCGCCGCAACCGCATTACTCAACCTTTCATACAACAAAGGGTGTGAAAGTGTTCCAGGATAAAACTTGCCAGCAACAATGTCCATCGAAACAACAGCCTCGAAGTGTGGAGGTAAGATAGGTCGGAACTTGTAGCCTTTCGGTGGGGCTGGCATGACTTCAAGCCCGTCTGGATCATTAGCAGAGGCAGAGTTAGCACCTCTGGGACTCTGGGGCCATACTGGAGCATCAGCAGGTGGGTCCCAGTCGATGTCTGCTAGCTCGTACAACATTCCACAAACACGCACGGCCCAAATACCAGTTCCTGGGCTTTTCAGCTCCTCCACGAAGAACTCCCGAGCTCGCATCACTACGCCCCTTAAACCACCCCCTGTCCCAGCCAACACTGCCGCCATCATCTTTCCCGGTCCCGAGGGAGGCAAAACTTTAGAAACACTCGGTATAGACAAATGATGAAACGTATTGCGAGACGGCTTCAGTCTCAAAAGATCGTTGGTTGCTAGACGTTCTGGTCCCCACCAAAGATAGGGAAACGTTGTCATCGCAGAACAGTGAGTTACAGCAACCGGACGGTAGTAAATTGGAATGGTAGATGACATTGCCGTTCTGCTAGAATCCTGTGTCAGACACCATGGTCGAGCATTAGGACGACCAAAACCCCATGAATGTGAGAACTTCAGAGCTAGCCAGAGTCCAGTAGCATAATTACGCGCGACTTGACGGAATGAGGCTGTGAAGTAATCTTCTGGTTCATTTGAGACTTGACCAACATTCGAGTCCCATATATCTTCAGAAAACAAGCTTTGGCACAGCCCTTTCGAAACATGAAAAGCAAGATAGGGGAGGACTGAGGAATGAGGGACTGATGAGAGAGATCGCGTGTTCGGAAGGCCAAGTAGTTGAAGAATATACCTGTTGTCTGTGATACCCCTGATCATACCTGGCCAGAATCTGATATCGTCTGATCCATCGCCCAAGGGTCCCTTGATGGGTTGCCTGAGCGAAACGAATACCAATTCACCTTCATGAAAGAGTAGGCCTTGTAAGGTAGCATTACTTGAACCGGACTCTAACTCCCGCGCTGAGTTGATGGTACTACCCTCGAGCCTTGGTGTGGCATTGTCAACACTCCCTATCCTCGTCCTGTCCTCAATCATCACTCCGTTCGGATTCCCAACCGTCGACAGCGTTTCGCTTTTCCAACCCAAAGAATCATTTGATCTTCTCCCCCTCTTGAATGGAGTGAAAACACTTCCATTGGGGAATGACGACGCCTGCCGTTTTCGTGAATTTCTCCATTGACCCCCGACCGGTGCTGTCGATACAATGCTCAGCCCACTCGTCACCATACCAGGTTCTCCTGCTGCGGGTTCTCCCGAGGCTCCAGGTACATTGATATTCCAATTCTGGACAGGAAAGGAAACTTCTCCTCGGTTCATAGAACCAACATCTCCAGTACTCGCGTCCGTTCTCACTTTACTAGGAGTTCTGGGTGAAGAGTTGTCTATTTCCGTTATTGCAACTACCGTGGACGACAATGACAACGACGACGACAACGACGACGCGTGGGTTTGGGGTTGGCTAGATCTAACAGCGTATTTGCACTTGCACGTCGAGTGATCGAGTTCGGGATTGGTAGAGGAGGAGGAAGGGGTAGATGACAGCCGGGAATTGAACAACCAGATTGCATGAGGGACGAATTCGTTCCGCGAACGGAATTTAACGCAGTATTTTGAGCCTTTAAAATGTTGAATCGCGAATGAGATGAAATAGGGACAAGGATATGTGCAAGTTTTAGAATAGAGAGGGAGGAAGTCACAAGGATGGCAAAGGAAAGATTAGGGAAGAAGGTTGGAAGGAGAATTGATGACTTACCATATAGATAGTTGTCCGCTCGGTATTTCTTCTCTGTGCCTCGCATATGTCGGAATAGTCGGTAGCCTTCGGGGAGGTCTTTTACATTGTATTTTGGAACGTCTGGACAGCGAACAAAAGAAATAAAAGAACAAAGTCAATAAACACTAATGGACGACCTGAAATACACAGCGAAAAGAGAGAAAGAAAACGAAGGGGAGAAAAAAATAAAATAAAGAAACATAGTTGACCGAAGAAATATTAATAGGCGCGCGCGTCGTGATGGGTGCAAAGGTAAAGATAGAAAAGTCTGCAACTTTACAGACTTAATGACTGGATTACTCACTATCTTGTTCACGTTTAATTGGCGACAACGTCGAAAAGGTTTTCTGCAACGCTTCTGAGATTTGTGTACACCACCTCACAAACACTGGGTCTTCCTTGTCTACAACGTGGTAATAGTTAAAACTCCCATCGTTTCCTAGAACCCGAGTGGTCTTCGTAGGCCAGTTAGACGAGGAACCATCAGAGACAGGGAAAGTCACGGTAGTGTTAGCGGTTGAGGGAGTCGGATGTGTTTTTGGTGTTGGCGGGGTTCGAGACATGGTCGCCGGGTGAGTAGAATAGCTGACTGGTCGGTACTCGAACACTGAAAGCGAGAATACGATAGATAGGTGATACAGTAAATGAAAAGATAAAGGCCAGTAAGATGATTCGGGTCGCTGTTGGGAGAGATGTGAAGTTTGTGAATGGTCAGAAGAGGCTTTAATACTCTTCAGCAAATGTCAAAACAAGTACGTACAGTGAGGTACACCAGTGGCAGTCGAAATGATGACCCCACGCGACCCAATCTAATTGAGGGTTTTTGAAATTGAATCGAGTCACAGGGTCATCATTTTTGGCTGTACCGCGCTGTATGGTAATTAGTTCGAGGCGCCTGCTACTCGGCCACTAACTTTAAGTTCTGCGTCGGGATTGTACTTGTAATTCGCTTTGGCTATAAAACGCTGCTGTTGTCCCTTATTCATTGCTTTGTCGCTTCATTGTTGGCTTTGTTGCCGCTATCTTGCTGCCCCCATCACGAAAAACCAGACCAATACGTAGTCCCTCGTAGTACTATCAATGAATGTATATAGACGAAAGATTTTTTAGGATATTGGTTTCGTGAGATGGGTTAGTGGTACGTTACCTTTTACGCAGTATACAGCAGACAGACAGCAAATGGGATAGCAGTACGAGTAGCAGCGACGTTTCAAAGCAGCGAAAGCAGAACAAGATAAATCGGTTTGCAAAGCGATCAAATTTCCTGCAGAAAGAACCGTCATATGTGGCGTCAGCGTTCAATTGGGGATGAATACGCACCTATGTATCGGTATCAGTTTTCTGTTCCGTTGCCGTTTCCTCCGCCATGGATTAGGATTAGGATTAGAGTACCCGCGGCGTTTCGAGTTGAGGACAGAAACAGTCACAGAAGGCATACGGAGACCAACCCTGTATTCAAACATAGCTCAGAGACGCGGATTGTCCGCAATAGCGCTAACAGGACGACCAAGTAAAATGAACGACATGAAGAATTATTGATGTCAAACGAATAACCAACAGGGGATGTCTCACCTGACAGATCAATATGAGCCAGGGATAATGGTTGAAGCACCCCGCGTTGTTCACCCAGAGGACATATCATGCAATGACTCCAGGCAGAGCGAACCTTAAAGACATTCGTAATGCTCACCTCTTATCGCAAACGAGGTGTAAATTTCAAAATTCTGCATGATTTCTCAATCACTCGTTTTGCAATTGAAAGCATCTATAGAAATGCGAGTCCGGCCACAAGAAGTATTCGCAAAAAAAACTTGATTACAAGGAGCATCGTCCGAAACGAACATCGCTGCAATTCAATCCAAGTCAATCCCACCTGCACTGATACCCAACCGTGCCAAACATCCAAAAACCGCCACAGCAGTTGAAAATTTATCCTGATTGGAAGAACTCGAGCCTCCATAGGCACTGTGAGAAACTTTAGGAAGACCAGCACCACCTTTTGGTGTAGTAAACGCATTTGCAGTCACGGAAGCCGTATAACTTGGAACAAATGAAGGCCTAGTCGTCGTCGAATGAAATGTAGCAGCAGCACTTGACGGAGTGGAGGCGATCACACTTCCAGCCTTCACATATCCAGCTATCACACCCGCAAGGATATGCATCGGAGTCAAAACCCTTGTCGTCTGCACCTTCGCTTTTTCTTTATCTCTCTCCCTTCTCCCTCCTCCCATTGCACTCCCTGTAGCCGAAGCTGCGGCCTTGGATTTTCTGGAAGGCAGACCACTGAGTGCAAGACCGACATCACGAACGTTATTTTGTTGCATCCACTTCAAACCAAGATCTTTATCTCTGAGGTTGACCTCGAGACCTTCTTTGACGAGATATTGAATAAACCGCTTTGTAGCAAGCGCAAGGACAGAATAGGGTGCAAGTAAAGCATCAACATCAGAGGAGGAAGCAGCAATAGAAGACAGGGGGTATTCCGGTTGCATTTGGGCGGCTGGAGGATTGAACTGGAACGTGCGAAGATTCAAGGACCCAACCACATTTCTAAGGGCCTCGACAAAACGAGGATCAGAGACGGAAACCAAGTCACGATTCAGTAGCCTTTTCTGCCAAGGAGAAGTCTGTGCAAATATCGAGGACGAGCTGAGCAGCGTTACGGATGCTGAAGATTGTCGCTCGAATGGCTGAATCTGCGTTTGAAATGGAGTCGGGGTAACGGGGCTACTACTTGTCTCGTCTACATCCATATCCACATCCGTATCCCGCCTTCCGGTCTCAACTTGGATCTGCTGTCTGCGCCTTTGAATATGCTTCAAGAATATTCGCTCTGCGTTCACGATCGGCAGTTTATATAGCTGTAGTATATCCGGCATGATGTTGCACTTGAAGGACAGGTTGTCAAGCAGGGTCCCTTGAGCGTCATAGAGACCAGGCTCAGTCGGATATGAGGGCCGGTTCACAACGACGGACGTTACAACTGAAGCAGACGCACGTCGTCCGTGTCCATGCGCACTTTGTTCAGTGCCAGGCGTGACATTCGTCGTTTCTGGTATGTCGACTATCCCGTGAGCCCATAGGCCCAACCCGCATACTTTGCACCATTTTCCCTTCTGCAACAATTGGGTCCAACGAGCTTCTTTTCCGGAGCTTTCCTCTTGAATGATGGCCTTGGGTTCCTCAGGTGGAGGAGCTTCTCGGAAGAAATAACCATTATCCTCAAGCCAGCAGAAAACGTCGCCTGTAGTGAGTGGCATGAGAGCCGAGTTTTTGGAGGCATCGCTCTGAGTAGGTGTTGAGTCAACAGCCGAGGTAGCGTCCAGTGCCTGAGGTTGTAATTGTTTGACGCGTTCAGTGTAAGCGTCTCGAAGAGCTTTAGCACGCGCCCACTGTGGAAACAAGGGACATGAGTATTGCAAGACGAAAAGATGAGAAAAGACGCACCTCAATGGCCTTCCTTCTGCCCATAATCAAACCTTTCAATTCCTCCTGGCTCGCAACAAGTCTGTACGGAAGCTTCAGTGCATTGACTGCGTTGGCGATACTAGTCGCATTCGAAGCTTTACTGCGTTTAGTGGATGGAACATCGGATGTAGGCAACTTTGCATCTGTGATAAAACGAAAATTGTCAGAAAAAGACCAAACGGGTTCAAGGACCATACCTTTCAACGTTATAGGGAACTTGGGCAGCAGTGATTTGAGACATTCCTCCCATCCAATTTCCTTACTCTGCCCATCTACAACAGTATCATTGGCACCAGCAGCATTCCCAGAAGTAGAAGCACCAGCTTCGGTCCAAAGACTACCCTCCTCGTATTCACGCTTCATTTCACCTTCACTCTTGGCTTCCCAATGCAACTTGGAGCTCGCACTCGGATAGCCCGTCTTCGCTGGTCCAATCTCGGTATCTTTGTCCAGCTCAACGTCCATCATTTGTTCGTCGCCCATCACAGGTAACTTGGACGTTCCTAGCATATCTAATCCGACCCAGTGCTCCAAAATGATCCGTTGTGCCTCTCCACCGTGTGTGCTTCCTCCTGGTTTGAAAACTAACTCAATTTGGGCATGGAATGGCTCTGAAGTGGTTCCAACCACTAAATAGGGTGGTTCAGTTACCGTCAAGGCTGGAATAGGCACAAAATCCATAGGATCCATATTGGGGAGGGGAATGGAAGTAACAGTCATGGACGTTAACACCGTCGTTAAGTCTATGCTCTATAAGAATCAAACAGTGTTCAGTGAAATACAGACAGGAAAGGATAGAAAAAACGTACGTAGGAAGCTGACTCGATGGAAAGCATCCACTTGTGTGTATGGTCCTTGGCAGATTCAGGTCGTCGCTCGGGAGGAATGAACAAGCTGGAATCAGTAATAATGACGCGACAGGCCATCCGGAATCTGCTGCTCTGAACAACTGCAGGATTCGAGGTTTCTAGTGAGGACCCATTGTTCTGAGCCGTAAGAGACTTGAGATCCTCGACAGCCGGGACCGCAACATCAATGCTCTCCTCGTCTCTGAGGCCGTACTGATGTGTGTTAGGTTTGCGCCAGCGCCGCTTCGTTCTTTGCGCGTTTTCATCGTCAAACCCGTCAATGTCTAACTCTGCATTCTCATCCTCGACGCGGACTTTGATCTCCTTCCTCTTCGCTTCCTTCCCTAAGAACTGCGCAAGAGCAGGCGAATCTCCATGAAGACCCAGGGTCTTCGTCAGGTGCACACTCCTTTCTTTTTCTCCAATACTCATGCCCATATCGACATTTCCCGTACGGTCCCGGGTACCTTCGACAGCCATTTGGAAGAGGCTCTTGACACCGGGCAGTATACCAGAGCCAGCACCAATGTCTATCCCAGCTTCCAAATCCAACTCGTGGCCGAGCTGGGCTTCTAACTCGCTTTTAGGTACAGAGCAAACTCTAACGCATTCTTCGTGAGTGCCCCATCCTGCGCTATGTGAGATACGAGCATGATTGTAAAGTCCTTGAAGGTTGGTGAATGATGTGCGAAGACAGGTAGGGCATCGAAGGACGTAAATTTGATTGTGACTCGATGAACTGTGGGCATCTGACGGTGAGGAACGTAAATAAATGAATTTGGACTTTTGCGACCGTGTCAGTGGTTTTTCCTTTGGAGCTGGTCTTCCTTTCGGTACATTCTGAATCACCGGTATCGGAGCGAAATTTTCACGGGTGAAGAGAATGTCAGAAGTCGAGTCAATAGCGGTCAGCGCATTCAAAGCTGCATCCTTGAAGACGACCTCAGACACGTCTGCTGCCTCTAGAGAATCATTGACAGAGTTTGAGAATCAGTAGTACATCGTGCAAGGAAAGAACTGAAACGCACCATTGTTCAACGCCTCCTGCAAAAGTGCCGCCCATTTTATACGCGATTCCAAAGTCACTGCAAGTCGTTCACGCAGTCCAATTTCGATGTCGAGTTCGGTCAGAAGGATCGATTCTTCTAGGTCCAATTGCCCCCTGTCGCTTTGCATGGCATCTTGGTACCGTTCTCAGTAGTGGTGGTGTTATAGAGACAAAATGGAAATTCAAACTAGCGTGACACCGTCGGCGCAATCACTTTTTTTCCTTCGAAGGTGCCGAAGCTCTTCATAAAGCTCTCGGCAACAAATATTGGTTTATGTATACGTTATTTAATCCCGACGCATCTGGCCAAGTTCGAAGCAACACATAGTTTACAAGATTGTTCTCTTACACTTCTCTCTCACCGACAGGCTTGCCGTTAGGTATATCTATAACTACAGCCTGCGTTAACTTTCGAAGCCATAATGGATTCATAGACACGCTCAAAATGCCTCTGCAGAAGTTGAAATCGCGCCAGAATGTCTTTTGCTTGGATTCTGGAAATAGTTCACGAGAATAAGGCATTGTATAGCTCCTGGTCCAGTGATGAATAGGTGAAGATGTACGTCGTCTAGGCATCACATCCCAGAACAGATAAGAACCATAGTAAGCACTGCGCATGCTTCATTCTGTAGAGTAAAGTCAGAGTTCAGAACTCATTCCGGAGAAAGCTGTGTGCGACCAATTCGTCTTCACATCTGAGTCGGCCGCCAAGAGCATTCGCATCCAAACAAGGTGACTTCAGGGTATCAGAAACGTGCCGAAAATTCGACAGCATATCGTTTTTTTGGGAATAACGGTGGAAACGGACTAGAGATCGCGTCTATCCCTAAAATTTTCAGCGGCGATAGCGTCACGAATACAGCTTTTTGAGAAAAAGGTCTATGAGTGATGGGAGACCCAATAGCATATTATAGCATCCCATAGCAGAGCACTGCATGAGGAAGTAGCTTGAAGGCTCCGGGAAGCAGGAGGAATTACACTACTTAAGATTGTAGCCGAGCGGTACCTTGGAAAGTTTGACAGATCACTTTTGTCTTACGGGAACGTTTCCACTGATGAAAAAAACGCGTCAGTAATCTGCTAGAGGCACAATACACGGAACGCACCGGTTGAGCATTGCTTCTTTGTGCATCCGTTCTTTGTTTTCTAGCACCTTGCTGTCTCTTCTTATAATTTTAATAATCTCCCTCGCAAATTTTTCCTCCGTCCGCATAGGTCCTTTCTGATCCTCACACTCCTTCAGTATCCACTCGACAGCATACCAGATACCCTGCTTCTCGCTTAAAGCTATTGGCTTCAGAACTTGCTTGGTCGCGCGTCTATGATTCAGACAGCGAACAGCTGGTGCAGCTGCAAAGATAGCCTGCCTAAGGATAGGCAGCGGAGGTGCCCGGGTGTAAGCATGAATGTGGAGCAAAATTCGCGAGACGATTTGCGAAGCTCTAGCGCGATGACCATGTCGCATGAGACGGGAGGCGATATAATGAAGGAGAGGATCTTCTTGAGGGGGTATATTCATCAAGGGGGGATGTTTAGACTCTTTTGGAGCCGTTAACGTGTCGAGATTGAGAAGCTCAACGATGTCGTCGTCAGGCTTGGTATTTTGTGTATCTTCGAGAACTTGGTAGTGTTCGGACAAGTTTTGCGCCTGGGATGGTAGGGACGAGAGAGGTCGTGCATGGAGGAGAGATGGACGATACATCGTCTGTCTAAGGAATGGACGTAATGTCGAGAGCGAGGACGTCCTGAACATCGTGGACGACGTCGACAGCGAGGAAAGTGAATTATGTAAGCAGATTCTTAGAGTCCGGTTCTGGCAGGTCCGGAAGGTCCCAACCGTCTCAACTTCAGGTTCTTTTTCAGGTTACAGTTATCCTCTGGCCTTATTTGATTTCAAGATCTCAACGTCAATGTCAATCTTAATCTCAAGTTCTATATATACTCTGGATCCCTCACCACAGTACCACAGTGTATTGGACGTATGTCACGGTGTTATTCATTCGTTCTGCACGATTTGAGGACCTAGCTAAGGTCGCTCGAACACAAACACGAACGTGCTACTCTCCTTTCTGCCTATCCGATCTACTTATCTGTTTTTGGAAATGGACGCAGAGCTTCCCCGAAAACTATCCCTGTTGTTTGCAGTGTCTAAGCGTATCCAAGTTGCTAAGTAAAAATCATCTCTTAGCACTGCCAATCATTATGCTGTCGATGCTACCTCGTAGTCATGTATTTAAAAGACTACAGAACTCGAATATTATTGAATATCGTAGTCAGCCCAGGCTTGGAGGTACAACCACTCATGATCGATGGATCATTTTTCTCTCGTTCTTTTGCCATGATATCAGACGACGTTCTTTCCAGGCGACTATAATCGGAGCCAGAAAGTGCAATCGTTGGTGGAGGCGACCCCATTGACGATTCCGAATATCTACAGTTTTAGGATATGTAATCCTCGACCTGAAGAACTTTTCTCCGGAGGATCTATAGCGTTAGGCCTAGATCTGGCGACAAGATGCATTGCTAGCCTTAAATACGAAAAGTGTTATTAGAATACTTAGATAACCGCAAGTTTCAACGAAAAAAAGTTAACATTCGGGACTACATAGTACAAGAGACATTATACAGCTTCAGCATCCACATATCATCAGAAAAATCTAATGAAGCGAATGCTGAGTTCAAAGTACCTAAGTACAACCTATTTTTTTTTGCAGTTATGTAAATAATAACGTTCGTTCATTAAAACCGCAGAAGACAATTCTTGTTTTTCCTCCAAGAAGCGTGAAAATTCGTACCAATTGTTTTCGAGTAAGTAGGAAAATTTGTTTGCAAAGATTATTGGAAGGCCTTTCAGTCCAAGGCATTGAGACCACGACCTCTGCCCCGGGAACCGCTATCGCCGTGCCTACGAGCTTGAAGGCCAGAGCGGTCGCGAGAACGGCCTCTGCCACGGGAACCACTGTCACCGTGCTTACGAGCCTCCAGACCAGAGCGGTCGCGAGAACGACCTCTGCCACGAGAGCCACTGTCACCGTGTCGGCGAGGAGCAAGATGAGAGCTGCCACGACCTCTACCACGAGATCCACTGTCGCCATGGCGGCGAGGAGCAAGATGAGAGCGACCACGACCTCTGCCACGAGATCCACTGTCACCGTGACGGCGAGGAGCAAGATGAGAGCGGCCACGACCGCGACCACGAGATCCACTATCGCCGTGACGGCGAGGAGCGAGATGAGAGCGGCCACGTCCACGACCACGAGATCCACTATCACCGTGTCTGCGAGGAGCAAGGTGGGAGCTCCCGCGACCGCGGCCACGAGAACCGCTGTCTCCGTGCTTGCGAGCAACCAATCGGTCCCGAGAGCGACCACGGCCACGAGAGCCACTGTCACCGTGTCTACGAGGAGCAAGGTGAGAGTTACCACGGCCACGTCCACGAGAGCCACTGTCACCGTGTCTACGAGGAGCAAGGTGAGAGTTACCACGGCCACGTCCACGAGAACCACTGTCGCCGTGTTTGCGAGCAACCAGTCTGTCTCGGGAACGACCACGACCACGAGAACCGCTATCACCGTGACGGCGAGGAGCAAGGTGAGAGCTACCGCGACCGCGGCCACGAGAACCACTGTCACCGTGCCTGCGAGGAGCGAGGTGGGAGTTGCCGCGACCACGAGAACCACTGTCTCCGTGCTTGCGAGCAACTAATCGCTCCCGAGAGCGGCCACGGCCGCGAGAGCCACTATCGCCGTGTCTACGAGGAGCAAGGTGCGAACTGCCACGACCACGAGAACCGCTGTCCCCATGTTTGCGGGCGACTAGTCGGTCACGGGAGCGGCCACGACCACGAGAGCCACTGTCACCGTGTCTGCGAGGAGCGAGGTGTGAGCTACCACGGCCACGAGAACCGCTGTCTCCATGTCTGCGAGGAGCAAGGTGCGAATTGCCACGGCCACGAGAACCGCTGTCTCCATGTCTGCGAGGAGCAAGGTGCGAATTGCCACGGCCACGAGAACCGCTGTCTCCGTGTTTGCGAGCGACTAGTCGGTCACGGGAGCGGCCGCGACCACGAGAGCCACTGTCGCCGTGTCTGCGAGGCGCGAGGTGTGAACTACCACGGCCACGAGAACCACTATCGCCGTGTCTGCGAGGAGCAAGGTGCGAACTACCACGGCCACGAGAACCGCTGTCTCCGTGTTTGCGAGCAACTAACCGATCACGAGAGCGGCCACGACCTCGAGAGCCACTGTCTCCGTGACGTCTCTTCTCGAACTAAGTTTGCGCAAAATAATCAGTCAAAAAATACTCTGTGTAGATAACGAAAGACAACTCACATCTACAAGCTCGGACCGTCCAACACGAAGTTCTTCGCGAAGGGCAAGGTCACCGAGATCAGGGGTCTTAGACAAAAATAAGTAAGCCAAAGGTATCAGAGAAAAAAATCAGGAAAACCAACGTGAAGAGAACAACCAAACCCCAAGGGGAAAAAAACCCAAAAAAGAAGAAAAAGAACAAAGTTCCCCTGAAATGCAATGGTAACCCGGGAATAACCGTTAGAAAATGCCAACACGAGAAGAGCAACGAGGAGATACCAACTCTGTTCTGTGTCTGTAGATTCCGCTGCCGGGATGGAGAAGTATAGCAAAACTGGACCGGGTTTTATACGCGAAGACTTGAAGAGATGGGATATTTTTTGCCCACTTTAGGGCGTGGACCGTCTTTCACAAATGGCATTCCGAACAGCATCCATACGCCATGCTCACGGGAAAGCACGTACATTCAAAGGACGTTAATAACCGCAAAGGGAAGCAGTAACTCCTACAATGACTTCGAAATAGACATGAGAACGCACTGAATGATGAAATCAAAAAGAATACAGCTCCCCTTTGACAATACCTCTCTAGCATATTAAGTCAACATAAACAGTTCACTTGGCAGGCTCGACTTGACAGAGGAAAAAGTAACTGAGAAAGGAAAATCAGACCGGATATCCAATTGCCGCCACGAGTTCCCCACACATACATGCTTACATCGCTCATTTGCATACAACAACGACGTGCCAAAAAAGACCGTCCGCAGCAGTAAAGTTAAATGCTTGAAGGGTGTCTCGATACCCGTTCTGAAATTGGTTGAAAATTCAAGGCATGTTGTGCAACGCCGGGTTCTCTTTCTATTTTTTAGGAATCCGATTAGGAACTTGGGGTTAACGAGATGAATATCCAGGTAACCTGTGAAATAGACTTTGTCAGGGACGTGCTATTTTCATAAACACAAATGCATCAATGATCTCGAGGGTGGTTTACCGTACAGTTGGTAGGATGAACCAAAATATAGAAACTCCGAATCGAGGCAGGTTACCATCTGCTTGGAGAGCCTTCTCGACGCGCAGTAAAGAAGGACTAAAAGTCTTGGCCCTAATTTGCCCCAACCCCCTTCATCACGCTCCAGCTTGTGAGAACTGTCAATTACAATCGACCAAAAAAATGGACCACATTGTCGAGGTTTTCAATGCTGCAACAACCAGCCTAGATCTTCAAGGGCAGATTGAATTTGAACCAGTCACCCGGAGATGGTCTATTGCACAAAACCAACAGGATGGCGGATTCAAATTTCAGTCATTCGGTCGTATATTGGTTATGAGATGCTTTTTCTGTACATTTAGTCAGAGGGTCAGAGTACCAGTTAACTTCGAAGAGTGGGAACCAACTCCACGGAATGGGAACAGTCTATAAGGTTGGGTATCTCCGTTGGGAATCGTATACATGTATGTCTTCGAAAAACAACTGCGCATCGAGAAGTCTTTGTCAGTGGTTAGAGAATTAAAGACGATCAAGCTTTCTCCTATTTTAGGATTACTTACTTCGCCGGGGGCTTCTGATGCAATAGGTGATGCCACCACCCTAGGAAGAGCTAGGAAGCCTCACATTTCAAAAGTTATCCAAAGCCTTGATGATCTTCCGACCGTAACTTTCCGACTGTATTCCCCGCCCAGCGCTTCCTGAAGCCTTCTCGTGCCTGTCTCGTAAATACACGTTGCCAGAGAGGCGGAACAGACTCACACGAAGAAGCGTTTTCCTCGTTGTTTGTTCCTGGATGACTTCAAAAAGTGCTGCGCTGAAAGCCACCATAGGGCTCCCTCTAGAGCCCCGGCGCCTTTTCGCCTCCCCGTCGCCTTCGCAGAGTTCCGACAAAGTATTTCTGTCTCCGAAGAACAGTCCTACGAGAATAAATCAATCTTCAAACAGTGGAGAATAAGTTTCGAAGTTGGAAGATGAATAACACATACATGTGCCCAACTCGATATCCAATTACACCTTCGTATGTAAACGGACATTCAAATTGAGGCTGTTATGTGGAGAAACTGCTTTGAGTAATCCGAAAAAGATGAACATAACAAGCATACATACCATCCGTCTTTGATTCTATTTCTTGGCATCCTTCATCGATTTATTTTCTTGATCGTGTGCCAGAAAAAAAAGTTGTCACAAAAGTCACAAGACCCTAGAAACACATTGCTTTGGCCCGGTAATTTCCAGCTGCAAATTGCGTACCTAGTTACGCTCTGTCGGAAGGGGAAAGGACAGGGAACAAAAAAAAAGTGATTCGAGATCAGCCATCGAAACATGCGCACCTGGGGGAAAAAACACACAAATACGCTCACCCGTGGCCTGGTAGACTCGCGTGCCCCCGTCAAACGAGGAGGATGGACGAAAAAAGATTAGGGTTGCAAACGCCACGCTTTGTTTATTGGATAGACATGTGAGTTTCGAGCTGTTTCGATTTTATCCGCAGCACATTCAGGAATGAGCCCAGGTCACTCCTACGGCTATAACCGTTAGCATGCATGCATTGAAAGATTCCGAGAGTAAATGCATAAGCTTGACGATCTGGAGGCGTAATATGTCAGTGAGGTCAGATGATTGAGAATTGGCACCGTTAACATCCTGGCACGTAAGGATTACAAGGTCTTCGTTAATTCTTTTTTCTCTTTCAAGTCTTTGATTTTATATTGACCAACCCAGGCAGCACGGGCAGGTACAAGCGAAGGATCTAGAGCTGAAAGAGATGCATATCATCTACCAGAGGGTCAAGTGAGTTCATTCTGAGCCATGTAGAGGTCTGGTCGAAAACATTTTGCGTGCTGACCAACTTCTCCGAGCGACGAGCTCAGGGACTGAAAATTAGTGACTTCTCAAGAATCGGAATCGTTGACAATAGGTTGAGATGGTCACGTCAGCCCGAAGCCATAAGAACAATACCTGAGAAGCAGGAACCGTCAGAAGAACTGAAAGCTAAAAAATCAGAGGATCACTAATCACCACTCACCTTTTTGACGTCAAAATATTTAGAAGTCGGTCTCTTGACTCTGAAATGTTTCCGATGTGAACGCCGACGCAGGTCATGGTTCTAGTTGACTGCGGGTCTGAGAGAACAAGGATAGAATTACAAAGTCGCAATAATTATCGTGAATATCCAAGCACAAATGACAGATGATCTAGTCCCCAAGGAGAGCCTCCACCTCCTTGATCCTACCATCCAGGAGACTCAGGACCGTATCTATACCTTTCAAAACTCCTTCGTCTGGACCTTCTCCAGGCTTTATTCGTGTGTGCGCAAAATCAATCAGCTTAACGACATATGGCGAACGTGGCTTCTGCTTCTTCGCAGCATCTTCTCCATCTTTATCGTCATCTTCGTCTTCGTCGGACTCCGGATCAATCTTGCCCTCTTCGACATCCTTAACCCATTGGATACCCTCTTCGGCTTTCTTGAAATCCGCCTCATAAATGATCAACAAACTCCCACCCACCATCCGGAAGTGGAGATCAGCTAGAGCACCACGAATCTCTGCAATATCTTCTCGGAGGTATTGGAGAATGGGTAATAAAAGATTAGCCGGTAGACCAGAACTTGACTCCGCAGAAGAGATTGGGAAAAATCGGCGTATGCCTTCGGGTAGATCGGAAGGTTTAATAGACTTGCCATATGACTTGGGTGTATTGATTGGTTGAGATGTGGCGTTGTCATACACCTAGAGGAGGTAGGTAGCACAGGACAATTGTATTATGGTCAGTAAACAGGGTGCTTGTCGTTATATGGTCACAAAAAGAAAACGGAAGCTATTTCACTCACTTGGAACCCGGTCAACCTGACCCCAGTTTCGAGGGATGTAGTTTCTCTCGCAGTCTTGAGCATTCTCTCGACCTTGTCTGGTGACGCCTCCTCGTCATAGAGTACAGTGCCTAGTTTGGCATCCAAGATGTTGGGTTTCAGGAACGGATGAGAAAGGTTCTCCAAGACCAATGACTGTAAGATCACATTCTAGCCTCAATACCGGTTGCCAACTAGTCCATTCGAGAACAGACAAGAAGAAAACAGCACTTATCTTTGTGCTCTTTCGTATCGGTCTCTTTAATGACGATTCCACCCCCGGTATTCGACTTCGTCTCGTCCACTTCCCCTTCAAGTTTCAGTGTCCCAAAAAATCGAGGGACGTAAGGCCTCAACGCCGCGAATGCATCCGAGGTCGTGAGTTCTAGATAAAATTTGTGTTCAAGAGGTAAAGCAGGTTTGATAATCAAGGATCCATCTTCAGTCGTTTGGACACCGGCATGACCTCCAACCTGGGAAGCCAAAGTACGAGTATGGTCTAGAGACGACGAGGATGCCATGTTCGTTGACAGACAGTAATATCAGCGACCACGGTTTCGTAGCGATTAGAGATGACGGATGCTGTGATATAAGGTGCAACGTGATCATCTGAGTGACGCGCTTGGAATTTGATCAGACGCTCCTAATCACCAACCACCAACACCACATATACCTCCAATACGACATCCTCCTCGATAACTGTCTGCAATGACCTCCGAATACGATTACGAATCCAACACCTACATTGCTGTTACCCTAGATTCTGCCTCGCCGTTCTACGCGAGTCCTTCAACTCTATCAGAGATCCACCCTGCCTTAAAACATGTCGGACAAGTGGGGAAGTTAGAAGATGTTCAACTGGTGAGCTTTATGAAAGAAGAATGGAAGAATAGTTTGGAGGAAATTTTGGGGGCTATCAAGTCTGCTGATGGTGTTAAAAGGTTGAGTGTGCAGGAGGTGAAGGATCTGACGAAAAGGAATGAAGAGCCTTAGATCCTTGTGCCTTTTTCCGGTTCGTATTTTTGCTTGCGTCCTCCGTCCCTCACCAGCTTAACAGCACTCGTGTAGAACTACTAGACGCAATTTGGAATCAAAGGTTTCGTATAAAACACTGCCTAATACTGTAAGCCTAATACTGGATGTACGTTTCCGCGGTTTGTTGGTTCTGCAGTCTTCAACTAACCTCTTGGTATACTTCAATGGTGAATAGATTTTTGAAAACTCGCTCTCATCAAATTTCTTACATTCCAAAACCATTCGACGACAGGCAACTGCGATTAACATCATGGCTTTAGCGGGTATAACTCGGCTGGATGCAGACCAAAGTTAACACATTCGAGGTACATCAATTCTGGAGGTCCCGCGTTCGATCCGCAGTACCCCCAATAGTGGGAAGGCCAGCCCAATGTGACACGTCTTTTGCAGCGGATAATTCTACCTATCAAATCCCGCACACAAATTTTGTCTCGAGTACCTCAAGTCTATTACTTGTCTCGTCTTCACCCTCTTCCCAAATTCTAACTCTTCTTGTCCTCGTTACCCTCTGACTCGAACATCAATGCCCACATCGTGAATGCGCCATACTCACTCTCGTAATGCGCTGTAGCTCGAGTTTTGAAGCCAACGCTGTGGTAGAACATGAGCTGTATCGAATAAATTTTAAGAAATCAAGATCATGGACTATAACGGACATACGTTCTTTTCTTTCGCAGCTTCCACTATCATGACTTCTCCCTTGCCCCTCTGCATCCATTATTTTATTTACAACACAAAAAAAAGAGGTGGGTACGTTAGTTTGATCCAATCAAATCGCTTTGACCAAATTGTTCTCTCTTTCACCAAGAGAAATAACAACTGGATCTGAAAGGAAAAAAAGGAGAAACTCACCGTCAACATCTCCCTCTGCACACCCCCTATTAAAGCACTTCCTACACCTTTTCTCCTCCACCCAGGTAAAACGGCTAGTCCGTTACAGTTCCACGAAGCGAGTTTGGTTCCCGGACCGTAGGCTGCAGAGTTGAGAGATTGGTATTTGGGTAGGTACTACATATTCACGTATTTGCGGAGGAGAGCTCAGTATCTTTTCCTAGCACGGTCGAATAACGAACAAGAAGGAATCACGAAAGAACGAGAGAACTATACGCACGTATTCTTTCCACCATTTCGTCAACGCAGGAGGATACTTGCTCCATAGTGGATCCATTGCTTTCTTGCGTTGATCTTCTCTGTTACAGAGACAGTCATTCAAACGGTCCGTTCCCAATAAGCACGAAAAAACAGTCTAGACTTGGACTCACGTATCGTATATCAACCTTCCGGGGGGAAACCACAAGGACACGCCTATGATCTTTTTTCCCTTTCCCTCCCGATTATCGCCGGTCTCTGATGAACTTTCTTCCTCGGCCTCAGCGACCCAAATAACTCCAGCCATAAACACAGCCGTTGCAGTCGATCGTGCCCAGGTCGAGAGAAGGTTGATGTCTCGGCCACAGCATATGAGGATTGCCTCGTCTTTCCAAGTTTTTCAGGCGCGTTTAGTTTATAAGAAGGGGTAAACTCATGAGCTTTGAGTACTGAGGATCGACCAATCGAATAATGGAAACATTACCTTGTTCCTCGTTAAAAGAAGCTGTTATACAGTGTATGACTTTCTCGAGTGTTTGATCTGTATAAATATTCAGTTCGTCACATTTTCTTTCTCTTTCAATCGATAGATGAATACGTACCATCGCGTTCAGTCAAAGCCCGGACTGTATAACCACCCTTATTAACAACTTTCGATGTGCTGGGGTTCGAGGCAGAGGGGGAAGACATTTTTTCAAGCTTTCTCTGAGCTTGATCTCTAGGAATCTAGTAGAGCTCGTCGGACAGCCAGGGGGGAGCCAGCCGTCCAGTACGGTGCAAGTGTAAAGCTCCGAATCGTATCTCGTCAAGATACTTATAATCGGGAGCCAGTGATCAAATACCTAAGTACTTATACGTTACCCCCGGGACTATGTATCTTCCAACACATACATACACACCACAAACGGCCGATTAAATACCTATTAATCAAATCACTCATGGGATGCGGTCACTGCGGTTTGTACTTGACTACTTACTGTAAAGTCACCCGAGGGGTCTGAGGCGTAAGTCCGAGTCATACAGTAAATACGGTTTAATACATTTTTGATATGAAAGGTAGACATACAACACATGTATCCCATGAAGGCTCACGACGTTCACGACTACATACATAGTACTCATGAACTAATTCCGGGCTTGATCCGTTAAAATAATAACTGTTCAAGTGATCCTAATGAGCCACATTGTCGGATGTCCCGTTCAAGACCTGACCAAGTTGAATCGTTTGGCTAGCAGGTGCCTAACGGGCTCGTTCCGATGGCAGATAGTTATAATATAATGTGTACGTTGTGTATACATACACGAATGACCGAAATGGATATATGGGAAGAGGCACTACCGCAGTGTTCGCTAAGCTTGGAGGCCTAAGGTGCGATCGCGAGTTGAATGTGCTGTATAAGGTATGTACAAAGAACATAGTACGGAGATGGAAATGAGCTCATGGGTAGGATCATAGATCCAGTCCGATGATCATGTCTTGACCAGTATCATAATAGATGGATAGATAGATACCTATAGATATTTAGGTCTTTTAGGACCGAATACACAGAGTACATTCAAACATTAGGGAATTTATCATTCCGTAAAATCCGTACCTTCTACGTGTAGTACTGGATCCGGAACAACTGCAATAGGGAATGCGATTCAGTACATCAGCAACTTGAAGTGGCTAGGAAGAGACAATCGTCCATTCGGGGATTCGGAAGAAGCAACACGCGTTGGCACAGCTGATTGGTCGTTCACGTCTAAAGGCCTATAGGAAGGAGTGTTCTCTGGACGTGTTGCTTTTACTCCTAATGTGCCTCAAGCTTGATAGTACGATAGAGTCATCGGTAGAATTAGACCATTCGCTGTTCAAAATATCAAATACATATGACACCATCATGACTTCGGCACATTATCAATGAAAGGATCGCGGGACGTGCGGAAAGAGCTTCACAATCTCGGGGACATACATATCACTATCCAGTCAGTTCCAGGGACATTTCGACAAGTAGCAGGCAGCTCGGAGGGCCCAAGAACGCGAAGAGAAGAGAAGAGAAGAGGGTTAGTAGTAATTCCATATCCAGATCCTACGTACGTATACATGTCTATTTTACGCTCTATATTTGACTTTCTATATTCAGTGTGTTCAGTGCCCGCATTTGCTTATTCAGTACTTGCACATTCCATCATGTTACACAAAAAACCTTGATAAATAAAGTCACCTGAATCTCACAACAAGGCGAACCAGATAAATCCCTACCCTTGGCCTGGGCTTGAGACCTTGACATCGACACCACTCCTGTTCCCTCCTCCTCCTCGACTCTTCAACCTCTCCAGGATTCCAAACCCCTGGCCGTCAATCCACCACCATGGCTCATCATCAATATATCTTCCTCAACTCATCCATCGACCCTCTCTCTACTCCAAAAAAATCCCTCTCAACATCCGAATGTCCCATCGTGACAACAAAACACATTTCCTCCTTAAACTGCCTCAGACGAGGCAAAACTTCCGAGCTCATACGGGGATTGACACCGTGCAAGGCGAGTTTGGATAGACCACTTCCTGCTCCTCCATTTCCGCCTTCTCCAGGCTCAGACGTTACGGGTAAACAGCATAAAACGGATGAAGAGGGAGAGGAAGACGCGAACAAAGACCGAGATTCAACCATCGTTGCCAACAACTCCATATCCACCGTCCTTCCCGTCGAATAACAATCAATGATCAAGGTCTTCATTTTCGGTACCAAACCCCGATATCCTCCATGCATGTATCCATTATAAGGAAAATCGGGAGGTGGAATAATTAAATCAGCTATAAAATCGTTCAACGAGCTCGATTCGGGGGTTGTGGGCGTCCAATCTGCCAAGACCAGCGAAACGAGGTTGGGAAGGGAGGTGAGGGCATCGCGAAATGTCGTCCCTCCGCTGCTGCCTGAGTCGGAGCCTGAGCAATTGTAATCTTTCAATAGAACCCCGCTCAGCCCGAGGGCCTGAATATCGCACAGTGAACGACGAGCAAGAGAGACGAGTGGTTTGAAGGGGAAGGCATGGAGGGTTGTTTCGACGATGTAGAGGTTGGATAGGGAGGGAAGTTCGAGGGAGTTTAGGACGGCTGGGGTACAGCGAAGGAGGAGAGTTTGAAGAGATGATTGGTGAATTATGTTGTTGTTATTATCACTACTAGGGGTATTACGGTTATGCATAATGGTATTGCTGTTGTTGATCAGTCTCAAGAGAGACTCGAAGTCGTTTTCGGGTAGCGAAACAACCAATGAACATTGTACGAGATTGGTTGTGCTCCTAAACACACGTAGAAAATCGTCTGCAGAGATTTCGCGGATGGATAGATGACGGAGGTTGGACCAGGGTAGTTTGACAAATGAGGACCTTCTCGTATTCACTACGACACTTTCCAACTTGGGCGCCTTCTGGAACGCATCAAGGGGCTCTCCTTTGAAAGCCAACCCATCTTGCTCAACAAGAGATAGTGTCAGTCTGGAAAGCACAGGGAGCCCATGATTGTTTGGTTTCCTCTTCTGTTTGATCTGGTTGCCGAGTGACCTGAGAAGGAACAAGGAAATGGTGAGATCGAGGACATGCCAACGATGGGAATGTGCGACTAGTGCTTCAAGGATGTTGGCGTGGACTAAGAGCCTATCTAGATGAGCACGGATTCGGAGGAAAGCATCAGGTCCTGAACGGGTGAGAGCAGTTTGGATGATCTCGACCGCATTAGGAGGTGAGCACTGGAGGATGTCGTGTTTGTCGATAGAGATACGGGACCAGAGGCCTTTGAAGTCGAGCGATACGGCTCGCCAGCGACGACAGACGCGAGAGACGACCCAGAGACCGGTGGTGGTGTCAAGGGATATGTTTCCACCGGATATGTCGAGGAAGATGTCGTACAAAACGTCGGATGGCAGCGACGACATGGACAACTCAATGATAACGCGTCACGAATCGGTAAATCATACGACATCACGTGTGTCTCCGGATACGAGCACTCCCGAGCCGGTCTAGGGTAATTTCCAGTAACGAGTCCATCCTTCCTTTCACCTTCACCTTTCACCTTCACCATGTCTGCTCCTGGTACGCGCAAAATATCTCCCTTTAATACCCCATACAAATAATCTACCTAGATCTCTCTGTGCAAACTCTCTACAACATCAAGGGCAAAATAGGTATGTGACTGATCGACTAATACAACCGACTTTCGAGTTCTAGTTAATCTCCGGTACGATAGCTCTCGTCACCGGTGGAAGCTCAGGAATAGGGAAGATGATAGCAGCAGCTTTTGCTCAAAATGGCTGCAAAGTCTACATCGCGTCCCGAAAGGAAAGCCAATTGAAAGAAGCTGTCGCGGAAATCAAACAAAAGGCTACTGCACCTGTAGACTACATCGTCGCGAATGTTGGTGTAAGTATCCTCTCGTTAATCTGACAATCAGATTTAACCAATATCTGAACATTATCCTCTCCCTCACACGAAAGTCTAGAGCAGGATGTGACGCTCTCGTTGCCGAATTCAAAAAACGCGAGTCCAAACTCCATATCCTCGTCAACAATTCGGGTATCTCCTGGGGAGGCCCATATGATGACTTCCCGGAAGACAAGGGTTGGGATAATGTTTTTGCTGTTAACGTCAAGAGCATTTTCTATAGTACGTTCTCCTTTCCTTTCCCTTGCCCCGCCTCTGTATCTCTTCATATTCCGTTCTTTGATACTAACACAAGCCCTCTACCTACCTACTCTACAGTGACCTCTGGGTGCGTCTTCTACCTCTCCATCCGTTCCTTTCTACTTCCTAGCCTCCCATCTAACAATTAACAAAGCTTAACGCCTCTCCTAACCAAAGACTCTAACTCACACGACCCCGCCCGAGTCATCAACATCTCCTCAACCGCTTCAGTCGAACCCGCCAGCGAAAGCCCCTTGAGCAGGCCAGGTAACGGAACCTGGAGCTACCAGCCAAGCAAAGCAGCCGTGAACCATCTGACTTCACAACTTGCTGTTAAACTTGGACCTCAACATGTTACGTGGGTCTTTTGATTGTTATATTTTGTCTCTTTCCATAACATTATCTTGTTCTTGGACTCAGATGTAACGCCATTCTTCCTGGGGTCTTCCCCTCTCGAATGACCGCTTTCGGATTCAAACAAGCAGGTGAAGAAGCGTTTAACTCATTCCAACCTACAGGTCAGTCCCTTTTCCTAACTATCTTCTCTTTTTCATCTTCTCTTTCTCTCATCTACACATACACCAAACGATAAAACCCAAACCTTGATCACTGATCTAAATTTACCGATCTACTTTACTTACTCCTTTCCTTTCCCCTCTCCCCTTGTTTCACTACAGGTCGAGTTGGAACAACCCAAGACATGGGTGGCCTTGCCCTCTTCCTGGTCTCACCCGCCTCTGCACACGTCACCGGGGCGCATATCATCCTCGACGGTGGGGCGAGGTACGGGAGGTCGAGGGCTGCGCCTGCCGCTAAACTCTGAAAAGCTTGTTTGGACTAGTCAAAGGCGTGAAGCGCTCAAACCTTTGCACGGACTCGCTAACGGAGGTCGGAGGTTCTTTTCAGATTGTTCGAGCTTGAGTGTTGTTGCGGAGCTTGGGTTTGGACTTGCATTAAGAGCTACTCAGGCCATGGCTGGAAGGGTCAGAGAGGTGTCATTTGACAAGCCGCGAGATGATCACGGGTAGTGGTGACAAGGCGTAGAGGTTCCTGTATAATGATTCCTAAGAATTTATTGGTGTAATAAATAAGAATTAAATAAAGATCCCTTAGCTGAGCGCGCTGAACGGCCTGTCAGATCTCAACATCAGAGAGTGTCTGGAGCTTGATGACCTCAAGTTTTTGTTACGATTCACGGACGACCAATACACAATGCGACGGAATCCCAGTGAGCACGGACGCGGACGTGTCTAGCCGGCTTGAGTACACTTCAAGTCATAGATACATACTTATCTGCAGATGTCTATAGACCTAAAATATATCAAGCCTAACGTACTTACTTGAAATCTGTAGATCCCAAGCGGCTATCAAACCTTTTTTTCTTCCTTCAACTCTAACTTTTGATTCTGCAATGCAGTCACTAACGATACCTCGAGACTAGCCACTAACTTACT
The DNA here is from genome assembly GCA_004369135.1 of Dendrothele bispora CBS 962.96. Classification (NCBI taxonomy): domain Eukaryota; kingdom Fungi; phylum Basidiomycota; class Agaricomycetes; order Agaricales; genus Dendrothele; species Dendrothele bispora. The sequence goes on from ML179040.1 coordinate 175,583, forward strand.
CTACAGCGAAGGCCATCACACTTAGTCTCTTTTATGTTACTATTAGTTATAGATGAGTCAGACCTACGCAAGGACACATTAATCGATCGTATTCATGTATTCAACATAATTACTACTGACAAATTACACTACTTTTTTCGCTTCGAAGTGAGTTGAAGCCTTATCTCAGAGTCCGATCACAACTCGGGATTTAAGGCCCCAATGTCCAGAACCCAAGGGGTATTACTGTTTTTTTTAGTCTTTTTGGGGCGCGCAGCGCCCGATTCGCGAAGACCAATCAATTCAAGCCTAGCCTCGAACCTCATGTTCTGCCTCCATCTTACCACTACCCTGGTTATCGTTCCTATCTTCCTCAACTCCGTACCTATTGAAGTCAAGTATAGGTCCGAGAGTCTGTAAATTCACCTCCTCATCCCTCCCATCCTTCTCACAAATGTCTTTAGCATCCTTGACTGGCGTCACAGGACTCTGATCATCCGTCGCTTGATCTGTTGTCGAATGAACTCTCGACATAGAGTTCATCCCAAAATAATACCTGTTCGTCACATCGTATTCATCATACCCATGCGTGGTTTCAGGATCAAAATCCGTAGAGGACGGATGGTGGCCTTTAACTCTTCCTTCTCGATCGTTGACACTAATGTTATGACCCCCACGTGTAGTAGCGAAATGTATAGGTTCCTGACGTTGAATTTGACCTTGTTGATGAGAAGTGTTGATCGAGGTAGGTAGAAAATCCGGAACGCTTCCTTGTAAAATCACCGTTGTGGATCCGTAAGTCGAGTCCTCTCCATCCGTAGGTGCGAAAAGAATAATCATGCTCGGGTAAATGCCTGAGGCATGAGGAAGGATGGTCCCGAGGAAGACGGTGAAGTCGTAGAATTGGGGTTGGGGGTTGGAAGTTGCGATGAGGGACATGACCTGTTTCATTTTTTTGACGTAAATAAAAAGTGAAAAGAAAGGTTTTTTGGGGACGGTTTCAAGAGGGAATTAGCGATTAATTCGAATCGGTGAAGAGGAACTCCCGCGAGAGGACTTACCCAGAGGAAAGAGTACAGAATCCCGGATTCGAGGAGAAGAGTCAAGACGCGTTCGACTTGACCTCTTTTGCCGTCTTTACCATATTTGAGGTATTTTGTGACTTCGACACGGTAACGCCTGTGCCCCGAGTGTCGCGTTGATTAGAACCTTGAACAAAGATAAGAGAAAGGCGGATCCTTACCAAATCCTCCAGGCAATAAGGGAGGTAGCCACGATGTTGGTGATCAACAACGTCGTCGGAAGCATGAGTCTTGGGCCAGGTTGGGGTCTCTGCCCGGACAAAAAAGAAAAAGTCAGTTCTCGACCTTTGGGACTAAACGGTCATGATTGAACTTACGAAGCCGAATATCAGAAGCTGTTTCATGGTGTAGATGATATTGACTATAAGAGCAACTGTAGAAATGTAATGCATCAATATTCCGTACAAAATAGCGAAAGGACGTCAAAAGTTGGTCATCGGATCGCGCTACTCACCGAAACTTGCGAGTAAGCAGGTACCAAGGGCGAACCGAGCGCGAGGTACGTCTCCGACGATGATCCAAGCTCTCCAAACTACGATTGCGTCTCCCAGAAAATACTGCCAGAGCAAAAAAGAAAGTATGCACACATTAGTACCAAGGAGATTTTTTTGCAAAAATGAACGCGTCGAGTTTCGAGATTTAAACATCATGATTTCCACTTACACTAATCCGAGTGGAAAACGTAGCAACAATACTAGCTTTCTGTTTGGCTAGCATGGGACTATAGTCCGGTTCGCCTAGTTGTCTGATTTGGACGAGGTCTTGCACTAGGTTACTTACGGCCGTCGCTGCCGAACATAGGAAAATGAGGATCAAGATGACGAGGAGGACTCTTCGAGTGCGGGATAGACCGCGACGACTAATATTAAAAGGTGTGAGATCGAATCTGTAGGTGCGTCGTTCAACGACAGCAAGCACTTACAAGAGTTTGTAGGTCGCAGCAAAGAAGACCACACATTCCAGACCTTAGTAGAATAGCCGTTGATTTTTCAGTTGTCTCCGTTTAACAGGGACTTGCTTACCGTAGAAGAGGCCTTGAATCGTCTCAGCGATGATCAGCTTTTCGATAGCCACAGAGTCTGCCTTGGTTAACACGGATTCAACACCTTGGTCGGCCATTAGGAAAAGTTCGAAGGTGCAACAGTCGGTAACTGGCAATGGGTCTGCAGTAGTGAACTAGGACATTTGCACAAGTTAGGGGTGCCTTTTATACACTGGCGTTAGCTTTAGTCAAATTGTTATCGGAGTGAGCTATGGCGAGCGCTATGCCAAGCTGAGAAGTCTGACGGAGAAAGTTATTGATAGCGATCCTGTGAAGTTGAACATCGAGCCACGAATGTCCGAATCTGAGAGAGTTTGCTTTCTATAGCAGTAATATGCAAAGATGAGATCCGGTGGATCCCGCAATGACATACACCGGGAGTGTCGCTGCATTACGATTTCATGATGGAGGAGGAGTAAATTGAGTGCAATGCGGTGCCATCAATCTCCGAGCGCTAGGTACAGTCAAAGTCTCAAATTAGAAGCAAAACTATTCTTGGAACGACATCCATGGATGCAGAACCAAGACTACTCCTGCTCCTGTCTGGAAGTAATTAGGCAACAGAGGCAGAATCGTCTGAGGTGGTCGTGCGGGTCCTGCGGGAGTTGCAAGGGGTCTGTCTTGGGGTACTGTGGCTGTACATCTGGCACAACTGACCCCTTCCTCCTTTTCCATGACTAGCAAGTATAAAAAATCTCTTGCTCAGGCCTATCTCCTCCATCAAATCTTCTACACATATCTCTCATCTGAGCATCTTCCACTCTATCGCAACAATACATCTCTCATCTATCCTCTCTGATATGGAATCCTCTGCACACACTTTGGCCTCCGCTATCAGCCAATCCCACCCCGGCTGCAACATCTCTTGCTATGCAGCGGCACACATTCCTGAAGCCGACCGATTCTCCAGCAAGTACTGCTCTATCTGTGATCTGTACTTTGACTCCAAGAATCTCCTCCGTAACCACATCGATATGTCTGGCCGTCACCCTCGCTGTGAACCCTGCAACAGAAGCTTCCTCAACATGAATGCTCTGCGTACCGTAAGTCTCTTTTTGCCCTCTTTTTTTTTTTTGACCCCGGACTCACCCGTCCCTTTTTCGTTTCCAGCACTGGCTCGTCTCCAAACGCCATCACTATTGCGCTTCCACCGGCTGTGGACGACTTTTTGAGACCGCCACCGGTCTCCGAGTTCACATGGAACACTCTCCCAGACACCACCGTCGTGAAAACCTCCCTCCCCTTCCCGAGTTCGTCCGGTCTTACGGCTACGTCAAGGGCTGGGAAGACTCAGTCGCCAGAGCGATGGAACTTGAAGGCACTCGTGAACAGGAGCTCGCTTTTGCTGCTGCTAACTGGCTGGACTTGGATGACTTGGGTCTTGCTTCTTTTGATTATCAAGAATATGTCTCTGCTGCTACTGTCAATCCTGTCGCTGGCTCAAGCTCAAACCCTTGTAAATCAAAAATCAAAGCTAAATCCAGAATCGAAACCACCAAAGCGATTCTTGCTCTCAAACAGCGTATGAGGGCAGGTACCCAGCCTGTGAAAAAGTTGCAACAGAAATGCGGCATCTGTCTTGGCGCTCCCAAAAAAATGAAAGCGACGAGGTGTGGGCATGTGTTTTGCGAATCGTGAGTGTAACCTTCTCCTTCCTTAGTCTCGTTGTGATACTGACTCGATCTCGATTTTTCTCCGAAGATGTATCACCTGTGCCTTTGAAAGTACCGAAGCATGCCCGGTGTGTCGTACGAACGGAATGATTGCCCAATTGAGGGACATCAACTTAACTACTGCTTGAAACGAGAATATCCACGTCTACAATCATGTATGTACATCTACAATTGCTCTCAACCACACCCATCCACATACGGCGCACTTGTTTCCTCTCATGATCTCTACTTCTCATTATGACCATCGATATGCATCATCTATCATCGGACTTCAATTTCACGGACACTTCTGATGCACTCCTCACAATCAAACCCGGACTACTTGCACATCTGTTAACCATCATCTTGCAATCTGTATCAATAGGAAAAAACTGTAAAACTACGTATACGAATACACCCATGATCAATTTCGAAATCTAATTCGGGACCTTATCTCCACCCAACTCGAGTATAGCAACTCGCTACAGCAACTCCCGACCGGTGGCTGCAAACACCTAAGGCAGGCAATGTATACCAGCGCTAGCTACATACTTTCGAATCCGCTTTCTATTGGGAATCTGATTTGAGAAGATTTTGTTTGGGAGTGTTAGTTGGTCCAACTTCGACGACCGGTACTTACAAGGTTTGCGAAGGTGATTTCACTTTGTACATATCGGATTCGAAGCAGTGTCTTCGGGCCAAGAACGTGCAAGATGTTTACTGTTATAAACTTAATAGATATACACATTTCATAAATAGTCGCGAACAAGAGCTTTTCACAGCCATTGCAAGAGCTATAAAGTTTTCGACTGGGTGTACCCATGACCGAGCTAGATAGCTAAAAGCAAGTTGTTGCAGTGTTCTCAAATGTTCCTGATGTCTATGTCCATTCATTCCAATGTTCACGTTCACGCATTCATGGCACTATAATGAATTGTTTCTGGTTCGAAGATCATTCCAAACACTCTATAGTCAGCTACTATAGAATCAAAAAGCCGTGTAACGTGCACGGTAGTATCCCCAATCTTTCTCTCCATCGTTATCGCCGCACTGCATCCCCGATAGTTCACCAGTAAACTCGTTTTTTTCTCGTTTGTACCTGGCTTGGTTTTTGTGTGTAATCTCGGGCCGTAGTCTGGTTTTGTTTTGCGGGGAAGGTTGACAGCCAGGTCTGACACTTTGACAGTTGAGCGTTCCCCTAGTAGATTGCTTATCCTGATTCCCCGCGTTGCATATAGAAATTGAGAGGGACCTGGGTTGTCTAAGAGGTAAGTAGTATGCGTACTAAAAGATCAGTAGACCATATCCTCATACCCTCATCTAGTCAATTCGTATCTCCTTCTAGCCAAAAATTTGTTCTAACCCAGAGCGCGGCGGGCAGTTTTTTGGGAGGGAATCACAACCAACTGACTGACCACAGGACCGGTTGAAGCGTTATTGCCAAAACTTCAAGCTTTAGCGCATAACGTCCCGCATTAGAATCGCAAACAGTCGAAACAGTCGAAAAAGGACATCGCAACCTATCCAAAAAGAGGCATCCTGCATTTAAAAAAAAAACCTCATTAACTTGAAAAGTTTAAACCAACCAATGTCCAGCAACGCTTCCTCAGGACAATCCTCCTCCAACAACCCATCTTCGGGAGGTTTATACTCGAACTCAGGTCTCGGCGGCAGCGGCTCAAACTCTTTCGCAACAACGACTCTTTTCGAACTCGCTTCCACTCTCGCTCATTCGGATAACCAAGTAACAGCGGGGATCGGAGAGTGTTTACATGCGTTTGCTGTCGCCTCCGCTTCTGCTTCTGCTTCGAGTTCCCAGAATGGGATTGGAGGAGGTGGAGGGTCGATGCAAGGGTTCAATGCGGCGAATACGCCTTTGATAGTGGAGTTTGGGAAGAGAACGATCGCGTTGGGGAGGACACAATTGGGTGGGATGTCAGGAAGGGTGAGTGAAGCGACCTCGGTTTCTCTGGGGCTTGTTGTGTCTTCCTCCTTTCATTTGATCCATTATCTATCCATCCTGAGCGCGAGTCAAACACTCTCTCGTTCGAGTTCCTTTTGTCTTGTTCGTTTTCCATCTGAACGCCAATCACCCACCGGGTGCGCCGTTCCGTTTATCCGGTGTTCCCGTTTCCCCTTTTCCTTCATCCCCTCCCTTCATCCCCCTCCATCCCCCACCCCATCTTCCTCAAAGGCTAACCCCTTCTCGTCCCGCGTTTTTTTTCTTTGCAACCAGAACGCCTTCCTCTACATCAAATCCAAATTCGGCTTGTTAAACGCGTCGACGCCTTTACATCTCCAAGCCAAGTTCTTTCCGCTCTCCACTGGATCAAGTTCGACGACGACGAGTGCTAGGGATGAGTATGTAGAGATCGATATAGAAGCTTGGGAGGAATTGGTGCCGTTTGTGCAAAAATTGAGGGTTATGACGTGATCATTTGGAAGTTTGGCTGTTGTTTGTGAGTAGATTAGGAGGGGGTAGATGTTGGAGGAGTAAGAAGTAGAACGGAGGTGAGTAGTTGGCTTTCGTTTTTCGCTATTTTATCTTCGACGTCGACTGAGCCGATGGACGGACTCTTTCTTTCGTTTGTTAGAGGCCACAGCTTGAAGATGACTGTCGATCATAATAACAACCACTGTTTTTTTTTTGCTTTCGTTTTCCCTAAATTTGAAGCTATCGGTTCCGAAAAAGATCTTTGTTGTATGTACATACCATATCATATGGAGAAGGGGGTTGTTGGTACCAGAATTGCGAGCTAGTGCTAGGATTCAATCTTCAAGAGAATGGATTGTACGATATATTTACATAGAGGTGGATTCTCTCTAACCACGGAAGAAAGGAAGGAAAAAGCGGATGAAATCTTCTTCTACTTGGCCAAGTATTTATGACATGTACTGCGCGTTTTTTATGTATGTACTCTTTTTGTGTAGGGATGCATATGAGCCATGTTGCGTAACAGCGTACAGGCATGTGTTAAATGGGCTCATGGACGTTCCGATGAACGTGAACGACCAGCCAAGCGTCCATGTGGGTAGGTGGATTTATTGGACCCCATGGCCACTGGCGATAAGGCCTGGCGTCTAGGAAACGCCTAGCCTACTGGCAAATGCAAATGCATATGTAAACTGGTGCTACTTATTTCAGGACATGACTCAGGACGGAATGGATTGTTAAGGTCGAGATTGGTCAAGATTGGTCCAGATTACAGAATAATACGGACATATGTGGCGCCATGCGCGTTACAGTACGCTTCGATGCCCTGTCAAGGCACGATTCTAGAAATAATTGTCCTGGTACGACAGTTGGTGCATCAAGTATGGTTGATGGAAGATACATATACGTAGAGTAACCCAAGTTGAAGCTTCGAAGTCTCAAGACACATACAGCGATAGAGAGTAAATGATCTGTAAACTGTAGTTGGTATCGATATCGATTCTACGAACTGATGGGAGTTTCTGGATCTGTTTTTTTTTTTTTGTTTTTACACCATGACATCCGAGTCCTCTAGCATCTGGAACAGGGAGCAAAAATACAGGGAAAAAAACTAAGACAAATGAACACGGGACTTCGAAGAGAGCCAAAAGAGCCGCGGATTAAAAAATGTGGAGAATAAACAATCCGCTCTCTAACAAACTACTTGAATATCCGTAACTTTTCGGTCCTGATTAGTCCACCTAGGATTCCCTGTTTTCTATGTATTGCCGAGGCGCCGGACCTAATCCAGGAAGCCCTGGCTTCAAGAAGACAAACTTATAACAATCAGTAGTTGAATCTTTAGAAGGTCGGTTTGACGCCACAGCTAGTAATGACATTGCCGCCATTTTCCGTCATCTCGGAGATTAAGGCCAGCCAAGCACGTCTTGAGATTATTGATAGGGATCACAGAGCTGTATGTAGAAAGGATAACATAAACCGAAGTATTATTAGAGGCACGGACGAGAGTCAACGGACGAGTCAACGATGGAGCGATGCAATGTGCATCAATGATGTGTGGCGAAAAAAAAACGGCAGTCACAGAGGCAGGAATTCTACATTTGCTAATCCCGAGAGTAAGACTTGTCTTCTCAGTGAAGTGTCTTGATTCTTTCGGATCTACAGACACCTTTAGGTTTCAAGATTCATTCGAAACCTGGTTCTTGTGCGTCTATCTCTGACATTCTCGTTCAAGAGGTTTGTCCTAGCTCGGGTGTCGGCGATATGACAGCGAAGACATTCAATAGTTGGAAAGTTCACCAACGGCAAAGCTTGAACAAAGAAAGCGCCTTAGCGCTTAGACCTTCGAAACGCTCGGTTTTTGGGATAGACAAGAATGGAGGAAATAGTGTACCATGATTGGCGCCAGTGGTCCATTTCATCAGTGACTCGACACGGGAAAAAGATATGCGAACGTAGAACCGGGCACGATGGGACAAGTTGGGACAAGTTGGGAACCGTTCGAAAGTTCGACCTTGATCTTTCGTAACATCGAATCTGAAAGCTAAATGGATTGGAATGATGAAGCAGGGATTTGAACTTGGTCTTCAACAAAGGTACTACGCTGTTGTAACTGATACTAAGAGCCTGCAAGAGCCTGAGTGAATGAGGGTAGCGCGATGGGATAAAGAAAGCCGGGAAACCGGAATTCAACGAAACACATGTGACCGTGATTCGATTTGGCGCGGACTGCGGGCGTGACAACTGCCACTGGCAGACGACATGAATTTCCGAAGTCTCTTTGTCGAATACCATCATCTTCTCGCTTTCCTTACTCTGTTGTGCGGTTTCCACTCCATCTTTTGCATCTAATGTCCGTGGGCTTTAATGTCTTTGCACGTTTGCGGAACGCACTTAACTGGGCAACGAACTAACATGTCTATCGTGTAGTGAGTTTGTTCCAATCCGCAAACTTATCAATACGAAAGCCAAACGTTGAGCGATGTCCGGAGCAGCTGAAAAGGCACAAAAAACGGAGCCTGCAGTTGAGGATGACATGGACGACATGGACGATCTTGATGGTCCGATTCTTTTTGACATCGTTATTTGGAAGTTAAATTTTGACTATTTTCCTTTCCGCGAATGGGATATAGATGTTCTATCCGAGTTTACTACTGACTCGAAACCCGTTGCATCTACTCAACCAACAGTTGTGCCCTCAACATCTGGCCGCCCACGGACGAATACACGGGTAGACCAACTACCTAAACCTATACCTGGCGTGGGATCTAGTGCACTGGACACAACTGAAGAGGTCGATGAAGCCGCATTGACGGACGAGTTTGCAAAGGAGCTTGCAAAGAATATGGAGGAATTGATGAGGGAACTCACATCAGGGATGGAAGCGGACAACAAGGAACAGAGCAAAGATGTTGATGACAAAGAGATGACGAAGGAAGAGAAGGAGCAGGAGACGCAGAAGATGATGAAAGCTGCTTGGGAGGCAATGTTGATTGAGGGTATGAATGGTGCTACGGGTGACATTCCAGGGTTGGATGGTTTGGCAGCCAAAGCAGACGATAAAGGGAAGACAGCGCAAGTTCCTGGTCAAGCGGCTCAGACTGTGCCGGAGGGCGACTTCCAGAGTAGGCTCAAACAGACTATGGACAGGCTCAAGGAGAGCGAGTCAAATCTCCAGGTAAGGATATCTTTCGACTCTGTGAAGTCAGGCGCCAATATTGCAATTGACAGTCTGACGCCGGAGCCGGTAATAACCCCGAATCCCTTGAAGGTCTCTTGTCGACTCTTCGGGACCTGGGTCTTGACGAAAACGGTGGAGGAGGAGACGATGAGGCGGCATTAGCTGGATTCTTGGAGAACATGATGGGTCAACTCATGAGCAAAGAGTTGCTTCATGAGCCTCTGCAAGAACTTCACGACAAGGTTGGTATATCGCTTTCGTTCCTTTCCTTCTAATTCTCATTTGGTTACAGTTCCCTGAATTCCTGGCCAATCCCCCTCAACCTCTCGAACCTGCAGACAGGAAGCGATTCGAGTCTCAATATGAGTATGTTAAGAAGATTCTTGCGATTTTCGATTCACCCGACTATAACGAGAAAGATGAGGAAACCTCGAAAAAGGTTGCGGATCTTATGGGCGAGGTAAGACATCTTTACTCGATGGTGAACGACACGTTTGATATGTTATTATTCCCAGATGCAAAACTTTGGGTCTCCTCCGGAATCTATCATGGGTCCCCTACCACCTGGCCTCGATATGAATGGCGAGGGCCTTCCTGATAATTGTGTAATCGTCTAGATTGGATGGGATTTGGAAGCTTTAACTGAACTTGGAATAACTGTATCTGCGATCGACAAAAAATTTGGCAGTGAGGCGTGTTCAATTGTACTATAATTGTTTATATGTAACATACCATCCATGCACGGAACTTGTTAAAAGACACGCTTTCGCGTATGTAAAATTGAACGTGAATTCTTCGCGGATGCGATGTGGCTGTGGTTAACTGCCCTTTGAACCTGGTCCCCAACCATGACCACCACCGCCGCCGCACATGGTGTCCAAGGGAGTTCGCGCTACGAATTCATGACCCGCTCTTATGTCTCCTCACCACCTTTGCAGTCCAGCAACGATCTTGATATAGTGAAGAAGCAGCTGGAACTGCTGAAAACTGCGGTAAGACACGATTGTAGTGCTCAATTGGACTCGGAGATATACGGCTTTTAGATCTCTTAACTAACATATCTATCTATAATCTCTTATACATACAGGATCCCTTCAGCGTCGTCGATATGGCCATTCAAATCGAGAACGAACGCAGAAAGGTTCAAGACGCGATGAGTGCACGGGATGCGGCTGTGATGAGGTTAGCCGATGCGTATGTGTATCTCGAACAGAAGACGGCGATGATAGAGCGGTTGCAACAAGAAATGCGGGTTCTTGGAAGTGATAAAGTGGACAAGGCGGACAAGGGTACATCAACGCCGAAACAATCCCATGTCGAAGGCGCGAGTCAGACTGAGGATACGGAGACGGACGCGACCGCAGCTTCCAGGTCGCAAGAAGTCGCGAGGTTGGAAACCTTGGTAAATACTTTGAGGGAGGAAATCAAGACTTTGCATGCGGAAAAGGACAAGGGGTCGCTGAAAGAGGATGGGCCTTTGAAGGTATGTTCATCTCGTTTCCTTGACACGATGTTGACTTAGTCTTCCCGCCTTTTAACAGTTCAATGTAAATCCATTTGTCTATCATCGCACAACGCCTCCTATGTTATCTCGCTCTTCTTCGGACTCATTGTCCGGAGTTTCCTCCCTATCCCGTTCAGAGAGCTTCTCTGGTATGGCGATATTGCCGCTGTCTTCTCGACCTTCGTCTACAGACGTCTCGTCGCCTTCTAGCGTGAATAGTATGAATAGTATCTTTAAATTGGATGACCAGGATTTTGATTTTGCAGTGTGTCTGACCTAACCTACTAACACCATCATTGTGATGCTGATGACACGTCTTATGTTCTTCAGGTCGTGCGGACAGCTCCACCCACGGGTGAGGCAGAAGATATCATCAATGCAAGAAACAAACTCTTGGCCACGATTCCACTTCCTGAAGAGGAGGCTCCCGATGATACGCTCAAGCCTATCATGGTCCCTTCTCCGTATACTCTACATGATTTTCTCGCTACCGTTCCGGAGGTATGTCTAATGCATATAGCCAAGTCATTAACTGACGTGTATTTCACTAGTCTCTTAAAGCTTCGTAAGACCCTTTTTCTTCTTGAGTGAAAGCTTTCACATCAACGTCTATTCCGTCATATTTGTACACAGACTCACAAACTACCGCGCTCTGCACCAACTCACCACGTCCTGGTGTCCAGATCGTGAAGAACATGGATACTTTCTGACGCCTGTCTTCAAATGCAGCACGAACCCTAGGGTATCAATGGCTCATAGGTGGAGTACTGTGGACCTGTCGTCCAGGTTGAATAAACCGACTGGTATGTAATGGTATTTTATATCCTGTGCCGGTTGACTAACCGTCAATCACCAGAATGCTTTTATAACAAGGATGGTGTATGGTACTATGCAGGAGTATATAAAGCTTTTCGGTTGGATGATTTGACCACCAAGGAGTGGGAAGCGCTTTCCGACGAGGTAAGGGCCCCTCTACAATTTTTCACTTGATCCGAATTCTGACTGAAGCTTTTTTCACCTCCTGGCGATAGACAATGCAATCCATCATCAAAGAAACCATCTCTGGCCGCAAAAACACGTCTCCTCAGAACATTTATGAAATTACCCAACTCTATGCAGCTGGTGCTCTCAAGGTCGCTTGTATAGCTTTGCAGTGTATTGGGTTCAATAAGGAGGTGTATAAGGGCATTTTGGAGCATGTGGACAAGTGGGAGAAGGATGCTCACACTCGGGAAGCTCAAACCCCTGGTGGGAGGTGGAAAGGGTCGACGGGTGGGGGAAGAGAAGGGAGAGCTGGACATGGGCCCATGACGGGTCCGTTGGGGTCCAGTGTTGGTGGGGTTGGGCTTGGGCTCGGGTCTGGGACGGTTTGGAACGTGAACGCGAATGTTGGTTCCGGTACCGGTGCTAGTATTGGAGACTTGGTGGGACCAATGTCGAGTATGGGTTTTGGTGTTCGGTCTGCAACCTCAAACTCCTCGTCTTTATCCTTGTCCTCTTGCACTCCATCTCGGGCTGAAGTAGGGAACGAGAATGTCCCAGCGCCTACTAAGACCACTACTGCTGGTGTTAGTGGTGTGTTAGGTAGTGGTAGGGGCAAGAGGTGAGAGAGCCTTGGGAGGGTTCTACTCCGATCTAGAGACAAACGAATTGCCCCTGCCTACCTTAGACTTTTCTGTGTGGCTTTCCCAGTCAGCGTTCTTGAGCTACATTCAGTCTCTCAACAGATTCACTTTCCGCGCACTGTTTTGACTCTCCCCTCGACACTTACTCGCACCCGCGTCACTATCGGCATCATTTTCCTCTTTTCATTTCTAGTTCTTCCCCTCTTGAAACACGACCCCAAAATTCGCCACTGTTAACGCCAATAGGCATTGTTTATCCACTGCCTCTTATTCCATCATTTCAGTTATGGCGCATAAAGCTTAACGCTTTTTAAATCTTCAATTTTTTGTTCTTGGCACTTAGAATCTCATACTTACCGTTTTCCTCCTTTTCTTTTGGATACATAGACACGTCTCGCATTGCATCACATACATACATCTCAAAACTCGCATATCCTCATCGCATCAATCTGCTTTACTCACTTCTGCATTATCACCCTGCAATTCCTCATTTACTGCACATCACTGTACTCCAATCAAGCATGCCCACTCATCATATCAACATTACTCATCGTAATCCACTCTCATATAACACATATGCATATTTACTACTCACTACTGTCACGACTCTTTACTCACTATTACCTACTCTGGTTTTCTGAACGACTGAAGCGATACCTTGTCATCACTTCTTCCCTGTCCTCTTCCTCGGTGATTTTCACCTCTTGTCTTCCTCACCCGCGCCATCAAGTTCTTAGACGTACTTACATGGAACTCATAACGTTTATATACGATAGATACGATTCACGTACTTTGCAACAAGTAATGAACCTTTGGGACCTCGAGTCTAAGTATACTTGTTCGGAATCGCGTCTTCGATTTTGGTGGCTGTGTTTACTCTTTGTCTGCAACCGTCATAACTGAAATGCCCGACGATCCCCACGTACAAAGAATCCGACCATTCACTCAAAAGCAGGAACGGAGACTTGTTGATTATCTCGAAGAAGAATTTCTACAGCTGACTAGAGGGTTCAAAAAGCGGTTGGTCAAATCTACTTAGCTCAATACGCGGTGACTTGAATAACATGACGGCTTCGTTGGATTCGTCTCTACCACTGTGAAACATAATATTACCAAAACCGGGGTCAAAACTCAAAACTATACTCTTGCGATGTAATCCGCTCATTTCCCTACTCGCAAAATTCTATGCGAACCATCGGCTCGCTTTGAACCAGCTCCGAGCCATCGACACACCTGCCTACACTGGATGATTATCTTCAAGCCGCGCAGAAGATCCTAGCTATGATACTTCGTATACCACCTGTGGATCCGTCTACGACTCTGCGCACTCAATTACTTCTTCGTTTCACTAATGATGTATTATCGTCGATGCCCGGGTACCCTGCTTCCCCAGAAAACCTTCCTCTCGCACTCGATTGGCTGGACGATCTCGATCAAGCTTGGGTGTCCGTGCTGCAAACGCAAATATGGGATCCCCAACAAGGTGTTGGGGTGGATCTGGTCATTGACGCTGAGGATGCTGCTAAAGGTCTCAAATCGACTGGTCCGAGTCAAACGGAGAGGACGAGGTTAAAAAGCTTGTTGATAGGAGGAGTCGCTACATTGGACGAATGGATTGAAGGCAAGCCGATGCTGGTCGAGGATGGTGAAGGTGAAGGTGATGAAACATTGAACGAGGATGTTAGGGATGTAGAGAGTTTCCTGAAAGGGTTGGGTCTTCAGGAAGATTTTGATAATTTGTTTTCGAGGTCTTTGGACGAATTACGAGATGTTGTTGGATTTGATTCAGACTAGAGTTTTTCCGGCTCAAAATGCCCGGGCTCTACCACAAATCCGAACACTTACCTGGAAAGCTCATGGAACCCCATGTTCCGTGTGCTAATGTAGTCCCATCTGGGGATTGCCGTCAAAATCCGCAGGCTGGTCAGTGCACATTGAATTTTCACAGAACAGAGTCTATAATCTATGGTATAATTGCTCCATTCGTTCAATCGTCATTTCTATAAATGCCTCTATATAAATGCTGCTATCATCTCTTGTTGATGTACTGGTTGGTGTCGATCTGTAAGTAGTGTAGTGGAAGGAAGTTAGTGTAGTGGAGTATGACTGGAATTTCTTGTCGCGCGAGCAGTCGAAACAGCGCCTGATTTATCTTATCGCTCTTATTTACCGACAGTCAAATTTGCGCAAAACATGCCGCGGGCAAAACATTCCAGTTCTCTTCCGCTATCTCATATATCCTATGCTTTCATCCGCTGAAACCACGGCGCGGCCTCGAAGCAGGTTACACCCTCTGGAGAGCAGACTACAATGCATTCACTAACGCTGTACTTATCTTATCTAATTCACAGATCCAAGTATATCCAGAAGTCCGCACTCTAATAGATTATACGTAGATCCCGCTGTGGAGTTAGCCGAACTCTAAAAACGAAGGAGGCACCGTGCCGCCACTCTGACACCAATTTCATCATGTGGTCGTTATCTTACCGCTAAACTTCGAACGGGCCCTGGCAGTCCCAATTCTCAGATAAGTGGGTCGGTAATTTTTTCTCATGCATTGGTGGTGCAGTATCCGGAAGTATATAAAAGACGTCAGAAGCTTCTTTTGAAGTGGACTGTCCGACTTGTTCCTTGCTCGGTACTTCCCTCATATCCACCCTCTCGACTCGAGCTATGTCGGACATTGACGAGAAACACGACCCCCAATTTGAAAAGGGGAAGGAACTTCATCATGTGGAGGTGTCGACAAAAGAAGTCGATACTGGAGCTGCTCTTATTGCTGGTTTCAGTGGAGAGGTCGATCCGCAAGAAGCTGAGAGGATTCGGTGAGTGTTTTGTTTTTAAATGACCTTTTCCGTGTCTAATGTAGCGTAAACAGCCGGAAAATCGACTGGCATATCCTGCCTTTGATGTGCATACTTTACTGGTATGAGCAGACATTTCTTCCGTTCCAAGTGCAAGCCGTTAACGACTCTTGAAAACAGGGTGCAGTTCATGGACAAGACTACTCTCGGAAGCGCTGCAATCTTGGGTATCAGGCAAGCACCCTTTTGCATCGGCACCATCACCGATAACTCATGTGTTGACGTTCTGCTATTTACAGGGAAGATAATAACCTCACGACCAATCAGTAAGAGTCCTCAGCCTCTTCCGTTTAGCATCACTGAACAATTTCACCTCCTACAGGTACAATTGGCTGGGGACGATCTTCTATCTCAGCTACCTTGTGTTCGAATACCCTCAAAATCTCGCATTACAACGTTTTCCTGTTGGAAAATGGATGAGGTAAAGAGCCTTGGCAGCTGCCACTGTATTCCCGTTATTGAATATTTAATTTCTTTTCAGCGTCAACATCTTCATTTGGTCTATTGCCCTCTGCTGCCATGCTGCTTGCCATAATTTCGCTGGGCTTTTCGCCGTCCGTTTGATTCTTGGAATGTGCGAGGGGTCGATTACGGCTGGGTTTATGATTGTATCAAGCATGTTCTACACTCGGTCAGTAGAGAAGTTTCCTTTCTATGTCTTTCTGTTTTGCTGACACACAGTCCAGAACAGAACAAACGCTTCGTGTCGGGTATTGGTGTACGTTTTACATCTGAACATTTCTATGTGCTTAATTGACCATGGTCTTTTACGCAGTTTTGATGAACGGAACTGGTACCCTCCAGTCCTTGACAGAAATACTTACTTTTTTCGCTCATTCGGATTTCTACAGCTCAAATCATCTCTGGTTTTATCAGCTTCGGTGTCTTGCATATCAAAACGACAACTTTCCATCCCTGGCAGTGGCTGATGATTATTACTGGCATGATCACTTTGGTGTGCGCAGTCATGTTCTGGTACGTCGAGATTTGATACTCCGGACTACTATACAATTCGCTTACTCGCTCCACTTCTTTTCAATTGTTTATTCAACTACAGGTTCTTCTTCCCCGATTCACCTACTAATGCATGGTTCTTGACCATGGAAGAACGGGCTATCGCGGTCAAGCGTATCAAGGAAAATCAAACTGGTGTCGAGAATAAGCATTTCAAGCGAGAACAGTGAGTTTCTAATCCCTTTCCAAAGTTCTTCACTCGCGTTAAATCCTAACCCTTCTTCCCTTGTAGGATGATTGAAGCGCTCTTGGATTACAAGACCTGGCTCTTCGCACTCTTCTCTGCTCTCGACAACGTGCCAAACTCGCTCACCAACCAACGCACCATCATTGTGTCCTCTTTCGGATTCACCAATCTTCAGACTACGCTCCTTGCCTGCGTTGACGGTGTCGTTGAGATCGTGACCATTTGGACTGGAGTGACGATTGCCGCACGCATACCTAACTCTAGGGCATATGTTTCGTTCATCTATTTCATTCCTAATATCTTGGGGGTTTTCTTGATCAACTTTTTGCCTTGGGAGAATAAGGTTGGATTGTTGTTCGCTCAATGGTTGACTGGTGAGCTAATTCCTTCATATGATTCTCGGCTGGGTTGGTATTAATAGTGTTACTTGCAATGCAATAGGTATCGGTACCACTGGTTTCGGTAAGTCTAGTTTTCCCCCTAACGTTACCAATGGCGTTAATTTCTGACATGTCCTTCTTCTTCGTAGTCTTGTCTTTATCCTGGCTCTCCAGTGTCACAGCCGGACACACCAAAAGGATTACTACGAACGC
Source organism: Dendrothele bispora CBS 962.96 (assembly GCA_004369135.1). NCBI lineage: Eukaryota > Fungi > Basidiomycota > Agaricomycetes > Agaricales > Dendrothele > Dendrothele bispora. The sequence goes on from ML179040.1 coordinate 192,740, forward strand.
AATCATGTTGTGCGCATATTGCATTGGTAACGCTGCTGCTCCCTTCATGTGGCAGTCGAAATATAGGCCCAGGTACGAGCGTTCCTCCCTGCATTTTAGTTGTCATCGGCATCGGCGTTCCTCACCACTTCTACAGAAATCATGTGCCCTGGATTATAATCGGGATCAGCTACGCTAGTTGTATGGCCATCGTGCTGGCTATCAGGTTCTTGTTGAGTAAGGAGAACAAGAAGAGGGACATGGAAGGTCACGATGACACCTATGACGATGTGTACATTGAAAGACCGGGACCAGATGGAAAAATGGAACAGGTCAAGGTCGATAAGGTGGGTTTTTGGTTTCGAGCAATTCGAACACTTCCTATGCGTCTCGTTTCTGAATGAAATAAATCGTACAGGAACTCTTGGACCTCACCGACCGACAAAACAGGGATTTCAGATATGTACTCTAGGACAGAAACGAGACGATTATAGGCCTTATTTGTCTGGAAATGATTTAATAATGATGAATGAACTGTATTTTTACCTCGACCATATCGGGTTTCATGAGTTCCCTACACCCCTACCATTGAGCAATCAGCCGTCCAAGCCGATCTTTTATTTAGAAGCTGAACTACCGTTGGTCCTGATAAATTGAAACTCGTAGAAGAAGCCGCCAGATAGCTCGAGATTTCAAGTTATACTGGACTATTGATACCAATGGAGCTCTCGTCTGATCTTGTGGACCCTGCTCCCTGTCTTCTTCATCCCAAAGAGACGAATTCTCTTGCTTTCCTCATCTTTTATCTGACTAGGTGACCATGGAGGATACCAGCGAAAAACGCGATTCGGGCACGAATCTGAAAAAAAGCTTGCAGAGTTCTTTGGAAAATCATGATCACCATCACGTCAAGCTTAGGGAAGTCGATACGGCGGCAACTTTACTAGTAACGGTGGAGATGTCGATCCTGCAGAGGCTACCAGGGTGTTGTGAGTGCTGTTCCTCTTTCAAAATGATCGTTGGGAGGAGGAGGAGGAGGAGGAGGAGGAACCGGCAATCGGGGACCCATTAAGGATACAGCCGGGTTGCACGCAACACGCATGGCATCAATGCGTCTAATTGGGGATTTTGAGCAACTCGTTGAAAAACTAGGAGGAAGATTGATATACATCTATTGCCGTTGATGTGCACTCTATACTGGGTCCAATTCACGGATAAAACAACACTTGGGAGCTCTGCGATCCTCGGTATAATCTACCGGGGTCTGCTTCTTGAATGTGCTCTGATATTTCTTCACACACCCAGAGAAGCGAATCATCTCACAAACGACCAGTAATTATACACTACGGGCAATAACGACTTGAAATCGTGAGGAAATTTTGAGGAAATTGTGATCGAGCATTCCTATTGGTCGATCACAATTTCCTCAAATTTTCCTCGCGTTTTCCTCACCGCGGAAAGTCGCTCTTGCCCGTAGTGAGTAATTCAAACCCTTTTTTTGTGGCGCCGGGTATTTTGCTAAGCATTTGGTCAGATACAACTTCATTCTTTGCCTCGGCGCAATCTCACTAACTCACCTCAACTTTCACCGCACCCCAGCCTAGGATCGCAAGCAATGACTACTGAGCGTCTATCCAAAATTATTAACTTTTTGAACCCGTCAACGGCGGGAAAAGATAAGACAACGAATCAAACCAAGAAAGACTGGAAGAACCTACCAACGTTCGACGACCTTCCTGACTTCAAGGGCATGAAGGGATGTGCTTGGGAGGTTTGGGGCAAAGATGACCAGCTCGGTACAGTAAACTTGCTCACGGATGATGTAGTCAAGAAGGCTGCAATAGAAGAATTTGTGTATGCTCAACTCTGCGTTCGTAGTCGAAAGTGACTGACTCAGCTTTGCAGGACGGGGAGATGTGTATCACTCAATTGGTCAGCGTTGGTTCTTTATCCTATGTTCTGGTCGTTATCTTCAACTGTACCCCTGGATTAATGCATCATGACAGGCCTCTGAACTTCCCGTCTAAGGTATTGCTTACACTGAAATTGTCTGTCGGATCGCCAACGTGTTTATTGTGCATAGCCACTGTTTGGTCGTAAGGCTCCTGAGGTCATTATGAAGCCCAGCGCTACAAGAGGTGCCGTGCGGGATGATGAGATTCATATCGTATGTCTATCCGGTCAATTCCAAGTTGATTACTGAATATACATGGACCTACATTAATAGAATACGCAATCCGGCTCTCAGTGGGACGGTCTTAGGCATTTTGGTTTACAAGAACATGGTGTTTTCTACAACAAGTTGAGTTTTGACCGGACCTTGTTGTGCCTGTGTCAGTAGAACTAATTCGTTCCAAGTATCCCAAAGGACTCGATGGTTGGTGGTGTAGTGACGATGTCCAACCCATCTCAGATCGATCCTGACGTTGCCAAGATTGGAATCCAGAGTGAGTACTAGATCTGGACGTCAACACGTCCTAGACACCAGATTACTTTGGACACAGTCAAACTTTCACAACGTTTCTTTTTCATCGTTTCCTCTTTGGTCACGTCTAATATGACGTAAAACAGATTGGGCCTCTCATGGAATTTGCGGTCGGGGTGTCCTCTTGGACCTCGTAAAATTTTTTGAAGAAGGTTCTAATGATAAGAAATTGCCATACGATCCCTGGAATACCCATGGCTTCACGGTATCGGACCTAGAGTCCTGTGCCCAGAAGCAGGGGATCAAGTTCCGTCAAGGTGATATCTTGTTGATTCGGGCTGGCTTCATCCGAAGGTACACGACAGCTACAAACGAGGAAAGGGATGGATTGATTGGCAAACCCGAGACTTTGTAAGTATAGATTTTTCTCATGTCTTCGCTTAAATGAATGTTAGTGCTGAACGGGATGTTGTAGTGCTGGCATTGAGCAATCGGAAGACATGAAGCGGTTCTTGTGGTACGTCTTGCCGGCCCGGCTCTTAAGCCACTTATTCCATTGAAAGGAACAACCACTTCGCGGCCGTTGCTTCTGATCAACCCGCCCTTGAGGTCTGTGGCGTTGACTATAAGCGCCTAGCGCTGGAAGAGGTTGTTCACTGAATAATGACATTGTAGAGCTGGCCTACACCTGAGGGGTTAGCGCACATGCATCAGGTCAGTTTTACCCTGAGCTGAGGAAACATTTGCTGAACTGGTTCCAGACAATTATTGGGTATGTATTTGCTAACCAGTACTGACGGTGTTTCTAATTTTCCCCTCCCGCTATGAAACGTAGCTTGTGGGGTATGCCGATAGGTGCGTGCGGGATTTTTACCAAGTCGGACGTTGTTTGTAGACTGAGCCCTCTTGGTAAGGTGAAATGTTTGACTTGGAGAAGTTGTCCGACTAGACACAAAACGGTCCCGAACTACTTAGGGATCTGTGTTGTAGCCTCATGTTAGGCACAAGCCTTTTTTGGAAACGTCGTTGCCTCTTTACCAGTCTCGTCGGTCGTCCACAGTATGCGTCACCAAACTCTGCACACATGCCGCTTGTAAAAATTTTGCTGGTCTTTTAGTCGTCCACTTTGTCCTTGGGATGTACGAAGGATCAATAACAGCTGGGCTTATGATTGTTAGCACGATGTTCTACACTTGGAAAGAACAGACACAGCGTGTCGGGTATTGGTGTAAGTCCGACATCTATCCTCGACTATTTTGTCGCTCTGAGGCTGAGCATTATCCATAGTCCTGATGAATGGCACTGGTCAGTACAGTATTATCAGACAAAAGAAAAAAACGAACCGCGAGACTTACACCCTACCAGCGCAAATCATTTCAGGATTCATTGCCTTTGGTTCTCTTCACATAAAGACCACTTCTGTGCAGCCGTGGCAATGGTACATTGTTTCCGCTCTTTCCATCTCGTCGACTTGACGTTTTACAGGATGATGATTATAACATGTCTTCCGCCTTGGAGACAAGGGAGTCAAGAAGTATATAGCAATTGAAGGTGCGCAAAAATGATGTTTGATACCCTGTATTTAAGGCAAGATTTCCAATCATGACATGAATAGTTTGAATTTTGGCACCTGCATCGTCCTGTGGTGTACTCAGAACTCCAACATGAAGCCGCCATCCAATTGTCATTATAATAACTAAAAATCGGGACAAGATCCCGATGTTTACTTCTAAGATGATTACTCCTACTACAAAATAGGGGAATTCGGACTACATCGTCGCCGCTGTTGCCAAATAGGATCCTCTAGACGTTTACTAAACGAACACAATTTGTGGTTAGTGGTTCAAAAACCCGTATTTTGGACACAACATCAAACGTCTGAGATACATACCCACTAATTTTCGAATTCTTGCGAGTTATAGGAGAGTTGAAATACTTGGCGACGGCAGTGCCGGTGGCCATCCGAGTCGCCAATCTGACGAAGACGAGAATGTATCGTATATGCCGCCCAACGCCCGACTAACAACTTGAACAGACTTTTTTGAGGCTTTGATAACAGGAGTGACAACAGGTTGCTTTTACGGTGAGGACAGCAATGTCGACGAGGTCTGAATTCCTCTGATACATAGCCTATATTCAAATGACTCGGCTCGAAGTATACTTAGCACGATAGTGGTGATAGAGGCGACAGCGCTAGCCTTCCCTTCAACAGAGTTTTGAACACGTTGCTATTGGGTTCAGCCACAATTTCTCCAGAATAAACAAATTTAGATGCGATGAAAGGATTCGGCTGGTTAATCGATACTGAGTGTGCTTTGAGTATAGGACAAGCTCAGGTTTCATACCAAGAGTTGATACATATTGCAGGTGACTCGACTCATTCCCACAAGAGGAAAAGAAAACAGACATCATCTCAAACAAGAAAGTCTAGACCGCCGTACGAGTTACTAGTCATCACAGCACCATTGACAACGACATTGAAGTACGGAAGCGACTCACCTGTTTGTCGCAGTAGTCGTTCAGCTCGTTGAATGCAACAGCTGATAGCTGTTGTAACACCTTAGTATGACGGAGATGTCGGGGAGTGGAGATATATCAAACAAAGAGAAAAAGGGAGGTGCGGGTTATTGTATATTATAGATCTAGATGAATATCTTTAGGTGGTAGCATAGCCCATTACAGTTGAATGTAAAGAATAGATATTCAAAGTGTTTATGAGTAAATAGTTGAGTCTCATTATTGGTGTATGGTGTATTAGACGGTCCAGTTCCGAGAACGTTTACGATGAAACGGGATTTAACGGCGTCCGGCGGCCATGCAGGCGGGACAGAATCTATCTAGTTGAGGAGAGCAGAAGAATCAGTAATGATTGAGATAGCATGTCAGATAACAATAGACTTACAATACATCTCGGGATACTGATGACTACATCAAGAAAATCAACGTTAATGGAGATCGCAGACATTGAGAAGAATGATCGAAGACTTGAGAAGATGAACGTACTATTGTTGGCAGGTCCTGAGACAGTTGGGCGGGACGCACGTCCTGGAGTGGAATGGACTGAATTTACAGCGGTAATTCTCGCATTTGATCACCACCTCAGGCTAGAATTCGCGGGGAGAACGTTATTCAGGCTGTCACAGACATGAGACTTGAGTGCCAAAGAATAAAAACGGACCTCATTGATGGCGTGTCCGCACCTGAGGCAGACGTTGCGAGCTCTAAAATCAAGACGCATGTTCGTATCAAATACTTCTGAGAAAGCTTCTTGCGACACTTACCGACGGATATAACACATAATATGAAGAAAGACAGTAAGTGATTAAAAGCGCAAGACGGTCTTTGCGAGGATGTGTGAGCTTAGAAGTGTTCGTTGAAGGGATGGTTTTCCTTGGGGTCAATACCACAGAGTATATATACCATTTGCGAAGTTGAGGCTATGGGCTTTGGAGAAAAACCAAAGAAAGGTAAGAGTCCGGATTCATAGCTGACAATAGACAGCGTACAGAAGAAAGATCATCGAGATGCAACTAGCAAGATGCCGCTATCATCAATTCCTCGAAAACTCGACATCGGCTCTCTAAGGATTGTCGTACGCATCTAAACCGGTTCAACCTGTAAATCGAAGCCGGCTACACCGACTGAGATGTCACCTAATTTAAAGCACTATTGAAATTTAAATCTAGGCCAGCCACTTGACAATTTTGCTTGAGGACCCGCTGACCAGCCATGAGGCAAACGACATACCGTGCTGCATTTAGTCAACGTTCCATATACCTCGGTAGACGAGTTGAGCCAATGCGAACCACAGTCCCATCAAAACCAACGGATCACCAAAACTTCCGGAAGTGACAATTATAGAAGACTCTTGCCACCACGGAGAGTCGTTTTCTATGCCTTGCAGCCGTAGCGATGCCAAAAGCCAGGAATCAACAACGGTGGTAACCTAAGGATATTGCACTAATCCAAGGATCAAAAATGATGCCCGACACCGCGGAGTTTACCTCGACTTCAGTTATTGATTCAAATACGGAAACATCGATGATATATGTTTACAAAACGCTTGTATTTGTTCAGTGTTCACTGAGAAGAGTGCGTTTCGAGTGACTATTGCATAACAAAATCTCGTACACTGTTCTTTTGTATAGTAGTATGGGTTAGAAATAGTTCACGAAGGCAATACTTACAAAGATATAAACGTGCACAGCGTGTGAGTCGGTGTTCACCCAAAAGAGACGCGTTTCTTTGGTATATTCTTTGATCCTTGTTTATTGACTGTCACCATGTCATTGTCAGCATGATTGGACAGATCTGAATTTCCGAGCTCGTACTCGTTCCTGGTGACGTTTCTCAGCTCGTTCCATAGCTTTTTCTTCTTGCACATTTGGTATTAGTTGGCGAGCTGCATTGCGTCCTAGAACGATTCAGAAACTCGATTAAAGGAGCAGTATAATCAGCGAAACCTTACATTTTGCTCTAAAAAATGTTTCCGTCTCTTTCCTTTCGTGCCTATAGCGGGATTTGCTGCATCTGATTTTGCCATATTGACTGTAAAATAATAAACGAGAGTTTGTTTGGCTTTGCTTTTTAGCACCATTACCACTAAGACACGTGGCAACCCCATTCAAAACCCCTGTCCTAAAGGGTCAATACACTAGTACACTAAAGATGTTATCATGTACTCGACTCGTAGTTTCAAGTATGAAACGGCCTTTTCACTGGCAAAGAATGCCCTCTCTTCGGCCGATCATAGCTGAGCTATACATTTTTCGACCAAGATTGGGAGTTTAAGATCCTGGGTGCGGAAGGTTCTTCTAATATCTCGGGTGAGGTATCATCTCTCTCACTGTGAATTCAGCGCCACGGAACGATAAATAATTTGCAATACTTATCGACAACGCAGCTTGAGTTCAACCGAGTTGCATATACAAGGCTCACAAAGCAAATTCCTAGTAAAGATTGCAATGTTCGTTCAGACCGAGATCAGACAGCATGCCTATTCGGTGGCTCCAGAAATGCTCTTAAGGATGCGCCGCCTACGAATCCGCGGTAATCGCATTGTGTGGCTTGACCTATGCAGGTGACTGCATTTTATCCTGAACAATGTCAAAAGGAACGCGATGTTTAGGAGATGAGGCTACGAGAATGATAAGAGAAACTGCTCCAAACCTCAGGCCTCATTCTTTACGAAGCTTGATCGAGATCGAGATCGAAGATGAGTAAGATGGAGCTGCGCTCACTGCGGGGTTAAAGCCGGAGGCTATGAATCAACAATCAACAATCGAAACCATAAAAGCCTACGAGTCATGGATTCGCCATCAAGATTAATTGATGATATAGGTACAATTTATACGTACTTACACGTACCTCGAACCGCGGCAAGAAATGTTGCTGACCCTAGGAGCAAGATTGAAACCAATGAGCTAAACGAAGTATAATAGATTATTTGTGTGCACTGGTCATCTGGAAAGCTCTACCGCATCTGATTATCAACGAAATACACTCGACCCGACCTTTTTCGTCGGGTTTCTTTTTGCAGTGGGCAAGGTTTTTTTTAGGTCTATGCAGTTTTTACAACAGCAGTCATTGGTTGGTGTGTGTTCGGCTTCATCTAGTATCGTGCTAGGTTCTCGGCATCACCGACTGTGTAGTACTACGTTATGGACCGGATTTTTCTTAAGCGTTTACTGGCTTGGGTTTGGTTCATGGATCTGATGGCTGGGTCAGCCTCATTGTGGTACCAGATTGGCATCTGGCATATTGTGTTCCTCGAAAAGCTGCTATTCCTTCAATCCGTAATCCAAATTTGTATCATATGCTACATATAAACACACGGTGAATGTCTATGTTTATATCGTCAGTCTGCCTAGGGGAGACTAATCATATGTTGTGTCAGTGAGTTTTTTTAGGTCTGGGATTTGTTTGTTGCTTGAGTATGTCTCCATGCAGGAAGATGTTTACCCTTGTCGTACTAGGGTCCACGTTACTTTCCGGTAGTATTTAGCCCATTGTGGTCGGTCATTTCCAAAGGAGAGGTATGATTGCAGGAAGATGTTTACCCTTGTCGTACTAGTGTCCAGGTTACTTTCCGGTAGTATTTAGCCCATTGTGGTCGGTCATTTCCAAAGGAGAGGTATGATTAATTTGAGCCACGTTATATCACAGCAAGTTGCACTCACGCGACCGATGGATCCTGCGTCAACAATGGAGAAGATGACGCGAGAGCGGGAGCGGGCATATACATCGAACCCAACCACTCCCTCAACCGTGCAATAAAAATCCCCCGCTACATAGCCCAATCCAACCAGACTGGTGAACTTGTAGCGGCAAAAATGATTGCCGATATTACACCACCAGAATTTGAGCTTGACATCGAGACAGACTCCAAGTATGTGATAACGATACTCAATAACAGCTGCAAGAAGAATGAGGACGAGGGATACATAAAAACTGCAAGCAAAGAGTTAGTACAAAGCACTGTCGCAAGCTTCAGACAACGCAAAACAAGAAGACGTTTCAAATGGGTAAAAGGGCATGCCGGACACGAACGAAATGAAGAAGCAGATAAACTTGCGAAGAAAGGACTCACCCAACAACGTGCACACTACATCAACCTCACTGTCCCCAACTCCCTACGCTCAACAGGGGCAAAACTTAACACCTTGACACAAACGTTAGCATACAAAGCGATAGTCTCTCGAAAATGCGCTGACAAAAAGATGAGACGCGCCAGAACTGAGAAGAACATTGCACTAATAAAGCAGTGCACCAACACTAGATTTGGTTTCATCCCTACCGAAGAAGCCATATGGCGGTCCATCAGACACAAAGACTTTGCGCGCAAAACAAGATACTTCCTATGGATGGCCTGTCATGATTCATATATGACCGGGGACCACTGGCTCAGATCATCCTACAAACCGGAATACCAACAACGAGCGACCTGTATACACTGTGACGAAACCGAAAATATCGATCACATACTCACCGGGTGCCGAACCCCAGGACAAGCAACAATATGGACCCTAGCGGAAGAACTCTGGTCACAAAAACAGAACGGGACGCAAATTTGGGACTATCCAAGATTCGGCAACATTTTGGGATGCGGTTTGGCAAAGGTGATCTCGTCGAAAACGGGCAATAGACTATCGGGAGACTCCAGATTGTTGAAGATTTTAGTTGCTGAATCCGCGTATTTGATCTGGAAACTACGCTGTGAAAGAGTAATCGCAAAAGATAATGAGCCATTCTCAGAGCAGGAGGTAAAGAACCGCTGGATCTCTATGGTTAACGAACGCCTTGAGCTTGACTGTCGGATGACAAACAGAAAATACGGAAAGAAAGCAATACCAAAGAGAACTGTCCGACGCACGTGGCAAGGCCTCTTACAGAACGAAAACGATCTCCCAGATGACTGGACTGGGCTAGCCGGGGTTTTAGTGGGTATTGAAGCAGACCGAAGAAGACAAACGGGAACGAGAGAAAGGTAAGTAGGTAAGTAGGTAAGTAAGTATCCCCAGGAAGGTCTGTTGGAACCGAGTCCCACACTCAGTGCGTACCGGGGAGGAACTCCGAACGGTTTTAAACATCACGGTTATGGCGAGCGTCAACTTTTGTTTGTTATTATTTACAAATGTCCGTTGCAGAATCGCGCTCGCCGTTTACGACAGCGAGCAGCGCTTCCAACCCTTACTCTATCTCTATAATTTTGCAATAACATGCACTTCAAACCCATTCTACGCGTGATGATCAAATTTGAGCTGCATATGTGGTCTGATTGGTAGGTTTTTGGAACCTCGCTGGAGCAGACTGAGGGTGCATAGATTGCCTAGGTGCGTTACCGTCCGTTTATTGTTGAAAAAGCTTCACTAACGTTCTCTCTCTTCCATCTCCTCCATGCCATCCATCCACAGTGTCCCCTGCCAAACGCTGCATTGCCCCAAGTGCTCAGCTCCTCTCCCTCGACACAACGACACTCTAAATATTAATGGACAAACTTCCCGTGTCCTCTGTACACCCTGCTTCCGCCAAGCGACAGTTGGCGAACCACCTTCAAGTGCCCATACCACAAATTTTATTCTGCACGTACCCCGTCGTCGAAGATATCTTACGTGTAATATTGCCCACCCGAATCTCATTTCCGAAATGTAGCTGCACAGCGTAAAATGCCAGAATGCGCCTGCGGAAGATTATGGGAAGATTATCACAATCTGCCGTGAATATGCCAGAATGCACCAAAAATGCAACCGTTGGCGCATTACGAAGTTTTTCACGCCATACACCGTGAATTTTCTGTAAATGCAACGAATAATTAGACTAAAATGCACCAGTAAATTCTAGATGAAAATTGCCAATAATGATACCATAATGCGCCAGCTACCCAATACTATAGCGTCGCCGCTTGGGTTCTCTCATATTGTGCTCTATTCAAATATAATGGCCATTGAGAGAAAAGTACGCTATTTGACACTGAGATAGAAGACTCCCTAACAACTTGTGAATTATAAAGAGAAAACAGGTTGAGAACAACACTTCAACTACCCTATCCCTTTTCCTTCTTCACGGGCTCAGACAGACTGGCACAGCTTCGCTTCAACCCAGGCCCGACACCGTGTGATCTTGTGTATTGTAATGTGGCAGAAGCCTTCACGAAAGAGATGATAGTGTGTCGGATTTATGAAAGATCCACGCAGTTCGAACGACCTATACAGCAGATGCATCATTGATGGGATACTCCGAGTCGGCAATGAAAGGAACTGGCTCACCTATTTTGCCTCTACAAGGGTTGAGCGCATCATCGGCAGGTGTACAAAATTAAGCAGCAACACCTATAACAAGTTGAGAGAATTATTCCTTGTTACATCGAAGTACACGCACTGGTCCAGCAAGAACAAGAGTCCTAAGAAGGAGAGTCTATTAATAGCATTAAGTATGACAAGCTTGGCGTGGTAGGGCACTTTCCTGAATAACGGAATGGCATGGATTGAAGACACGGATCCTGCAAAAAAAGAGCAAGAAAGGCGAGATGAGATGAAGACAACGAAAAGGAAATTAGAGATCGTACTTGATAGTAGTGATGAGGGTTAAGATAAAGTAAAGAAGCGAAAGGGACTCGGAAAAGTGGCTTCAGTTGGTATACGACATCTTGACACCCCAGCGGCCGCGTTGTAGAAGCTTGCAGGCAAGTGACTTGCTGATTGTGCATTGTACTACCGTACAAGAAGCGACAAGATCATGATGGGAGTGAAGAAAGGCCACGTCAAATCGCGTGACAAAACTACTGGCTACTTTAAATAATAAAGTCCTCAAAAACGTCGAAACTTTATTGTGTCATTCTCGGAAATTTACAACTCAGAAATTATTGGCTGATTCCCGGGAAATTCCATGATTTCCCATAATCTTCCGCAGTCGCATTCTGGCATTTTACGCTGTGCTGGTCACGCCGATCACGACGCGTGCCAAATCATGTCGACGCGTCCGGGGTATGAAAAAGTGTACACTATGTTTAAAGCTGCACAGTCGCAGATTCTATCCTGATGACCCAACTCTCACCTTTCCTTGAGCAATGTTACATCATTTGGGCACCTGGCGCTGTTTGTTCCGACCTTCCTCTTGCTATCCTGAACGAGTGCAAAACCTACACCGGCCCTAGTATCTAGCAAACCGAACCCCGTCAAAATTTTCCTCAAGGTGTACCTATAGTACCGCGGTTGGTGTTGGACGGTTTCGCATGTTGGCAGGGTATAGCACCTGTTGTCTTGGGTGAAAAGGAGTTCTGTGTTGACTTGACTTTTGTCACGTTGTTGAGGGTGAAAGATTTAGGTGGTTTGGTTCTTAATAGTCTGGATTACTCTCATGTCAAAAATCTTGGTGCAGCTCTTATTTAATGAGCACAAAGCAGGCTTTATTCATAGATACAGTGAATTGGCCGTCCTTGAGTCAGTAATTTAAACTCTGTTCATATCTTTCCTCAGGCCACACTTTACACCAAGATTTTTTGCTCAGTACATTTGGAACCAAGTAAAGTATAATGTACACTAGTTCTATGGAGAATAAATGTGTTCTAATATCTACAGTGCATGCAATTGAGAGAAGTATGAAATGTCACGGATTTGGAGTCCTTGAGTCAGATGTGACATGTGTTAATAACACAGGTTCCGCGCGCTCATCAGAGCCGACATGTGTCACGCTTTGGACAACCACTTTGTACACAACCTCCTACCCTGTTCCTTGGACATCTGCTACCAGTACAAGTGGTATAGCTTTTAGGTAGAATCACTATCTATTTAATTAGTCCAAATTTATGGCCAAAATTACCTTAAAATGAGTGTAGAGACATGTCCCAAAATTTGACGCGTCTTAAAAGATGGAAATTTAAGTACTAATTTGCCCACCGCACTTCAACATCATGCCAGTTTCTCTTAAGCTATGGTTCAAAGGATCTCCTAGTATGCATTTTTATTCTGAAGTACCCTATACTACTTAAAACTAGGGATAATTGTAGAATAAATGGATTTGACTCAAGGAGTACCACTGACTCAAGGACGGCCAATTCACTGTATACTTAGTACTGCACAATGATCTATTCTCTTTCTCACTGCTTGTTATGCATGCCGTAGGCATGCTTCAAATTCTTAAGACTATAGCATTAAGCCTTAACTAACGCTACTAGCATATGCGTAGTGAGCAAAACGGGCCGTGTACGGTGTATATTTCCCTCTGCGAAGCAGAGGCAGCGGGGGAGCGAAGCGACAACGCTTGGGGCAAAGCCCCCAGCGACGGAGGAGGGTCTGAAGCCTGAGGTTAGGATGCTCGCGTAGTGAGCCTATCCGCGGCGTCAGGCAAAAGGCCCGGATCCTAGCTGGTATGGGTCAGAGTCAATATACACATACATACGACTGTCTATGTATCGTTGGCAGTCTGGTTATACGAGACTAGGTTGTCCTTAGGACAATCTCCGCACGCCATAGTAAGTATTTACAGCAATTGCAAATGACAAGGATCATGATATCTACCAGGTAGGTAGGTAGGTAGGTAGGTAGGTAGGTAGGTAGGTAGGTAAACCCAGCACTAGGACCCATTGAGGATACGACTGGGGGCCCACGCCACTCACATCGCCAGGTGTTCAAGCTTCCGTCGCTTCATGGCCAGCACTAGACCGTAAACCATTGTCATTCCCCTTTTGTTTGTTGAGCAATGGTAGCAGAGAACATACCTTGCTTCTTCTGCGGATTGTAGCCCATCTTCCTCCTTTCTCTCTGGCTTGTTGAGACAGTATACCAAAAGACCCAATCCCAAAAACACAGTCATTTGGCAAATAACTATGACCACATTTTCCGAAACTCGACGGACTATCTCGACCAAAAGAACCGTGGACACCGAAAGACCAGGGATAGAATGCAAGAGCACAAAAAGCGACGGACGTATAGCCTTTTTAGCAGAAAAAGTATGTATTCGATTCTTCGACGATATGTATTTGTCGCATTTAGACTGAAACTCACATGGAAGCTGCTTTCGTCAATTCCATCACAAATCCGATAATGACATTCGAGAGTAGGATCAGGAAAGCCAGCAATGCCGCGCCATTCAAATTTCCCAATTGCGCGTAATAACTAGAGTGAAAAAAGACTATTAGTAGTATACTCGTTGCTGAAGGAACTAGAAGTATTTACCTTAGTAGAGCGATGAGCTTTACAGTGACAAACCGAATTCGTTAATAATGTTTTAAAAAACTCCGAATGAAAGACACACAACGCTGATACTAAGCCTCCGACTTTTGCTTGTCTCCGCAAAGACTAACGCTGCAACACGTTCATCTTGTAGAGCCTCTTGAACTTTGTTAGCGAAAGAAGAAAGGTCCTTAAATTTGCAAACGCAAGAGGGTTGAGAACCATTGTGGTAAAAACGGACTTGGATATCCGCAGAGAGGAAGCGCGGCGTGGATGAATTGGTTTGAATGTTTCCTCGAGTCAAAGTTGGATATTTTATAGATCTTCATGGAATTCGCAAAGAAAGGTGGGAGTCTGGGTTCACAGCTGACGATGGACAGTGTACAAAAACAATAGCAAGATGCCGTCATCATCAATTCCTCTAAGGATCGTATCATCTAGACCGGTTCAACCTGTCAATTGAAGCCTCGACTGAGATGTCACCACGGGCCAGCCACTCCTATCCTATCCTATCCTTAACAATCATTTGTCAGTGTGACTCGGACTTAAGTAACTACTGGTAAGTCTGCCGCGGACTGTTTACTGATAGAGAATAGCTTTAATACTCAATTTATCACTAGAACGCGGATCACACCTGAAGGGACTTTGCTTGAGAGCGGTCCGGCTTACCAGCCATGAAGCAAACGACATACCGTGCTGCATTTAGTCAACGTTCCATATACCTCGGTAGACGAGTTGAGCCAGTGCGAACCACAGTTCGAACGTCATCGAAACCAGCGGATCATCAAAACTTCCAGAAGTGATAATCATAGAACTGGTTCTTGCCACCACGGAGAGTCGTTCTCCATGCCCTGCAGCCGCAGTGATGCCAAAAGCCAAGAGTCAACAACGATGGTAACCTAAGGATATTGCGTCCAGAGCTGAGTAATCTACCTACAGAGTGCGGCTAAATGACATCATCTGCTCCTTTTCGCAGCGTAGGTGGGTCTTGCTCTCGACCCGACCTTTTTCGTCGGATTTCCTTTATTCTACGTGAAGGTCGGGAGCGAACTGAATGATAAGGAACGATTATACCCGGTCGTGTTGCATGCAGTTCGTGTATTCGACCTTGCGGCGATATTATGAGGCTCTCATGGGTAAATATGTAGAGAACAAGAGTGAAGTACATATACTTAAGTCTTCTCTGAGCACTATTAAACTACCCTGACAAGTATCTAACCGCTGTTGTACATGAAGACTAAGATAGAACCGGGATCCTTGGAGGTAGGTTAGCGAAGTTATACTTTGTTGTATTGGGAAAGCCACAATGAAACTCACGTTCTTTTTCTGCAGAAGTGGAAAGATATAGATCTATTGGATCGAACTTGGTCGCTTCGATCATGATTTCAGTATCAAGCCCGGGAGTTCTAGACATGGCTTTGTTGTAGATTACGCCATAAGATGATGCGCCAAGAGTATAAACATTAGACCCATTTACACCCATTTTCAACGGAAATATGGAGGCTTCATAAGAAATCGACTGTCATCAAACATTAAAGTGACGAGGCCGTCGGTTCATATCATGTAGAACGAATATATCAAACAAAGAGAAAAAGAAATGTGGGTTATTGTATATTATAGATCTAGATGAATATCTTTAGATGGTGCTTAGCATAGCCCATTATAGTTGTAAAGAATAGATATTCAAAAAGTGTTTATGAATAAATAGTTGAGTCTAATCATTGGTGTATGTACTTAACCCATTCAGTGTATTAGACGCTCCGGTTCCGGGAACGTTTACGATTGAAAGGGATTTAGCGGCGTCCGGCGGCCATGCAGGCGGGACAGAACCTATCGAGTTGAGGAGCTAGAGAGCAGAAGGATCAGTAATGATTAAGATATCATGTCAGATAGCAATAGACTTACAATACATCTCAGGGTACTGATGACTACATCAAGAAAATCAACGTTGATGCAGATCGCAGACATTGAGAAGAATGATCGAAGACTTGAGAAGATGAACGTACTATTGTTGACAAGTCCTGAGACAGTTGCTCGGGACGCACGTCCTCGAGTGGAATGGACTGGATTTGCAGCGGTAATTCTCGCATTTGATCTCCACATCGGGCTAGAATTTCGCGGGGAGAACGTTATTCAGGCTGTCACAGACATGAGACCTGAGTGCCAAAAATTAAAAACGGACCTCATTGATGGCGTGTCCACATCTGAGGTAGACGTTGCGAAGTCTAAAATCAAGACGCATGTTCGTACCAAATACTTCTGAGAAAGCTTCTTGCGACACTTACCGATATCTTTGACACATAATTGAATGAAGAAAGACAGTAAGTGATCAAAAGTGCAAGACGGTCTTTGCGAGGATGTGTGAGCTTAGAAGTGTTCGTTGAAGGGATGGTCTTCCTTGGGGTCAATACCACAGAGTATATATACCATTTGCGAAGTTGAGGCTATGGGCTTTGAAGAAAACCCAAAGAAAGGTAAGAGTCTGGAATAGCTGACAATAGACAGCGTCACTACAAAAAGAAAGATCAACGAGATACAACTAGCAAGATGCCGTTATCATCAATTCCTCAAAAACTCTCTAAGGATCGTCGTACGCATCTAAACCGGTTCAACCTGACAATTGAAGCCGACTACATCGACTGAGATGTCACCTAATTTAAAGCACTATTGAATACTAAATCCAGGCCAGCCACTTGACAATCATTTGTTGTGAAGTAACTACTGGTAAGTCTGCCGCGGACTGTTTACTGATAGAGAATAGCTTTAATATTTAATTGATCACTACTAGAACATGGATCACACCTGAAGGGACTTTGCTTGAGAGCCCGGCTGACCAGCCATGAAGCAAACGACATACCATGCATTTAGTCAACGTTCCATATACCTCGGTAGACGAGTTGAGCCAATGCGAACCACAGTTCCATCAAAACCAACGCATTACCAGAACTTCCGGAGGTAATAATTATAGAACTGATTCTTGCCATCACGGAGAGTCGTTCTCCATACCTTGCAGCGGCAGCGATGCCAAAAGCCAAATAGTAACCTAAGGATATTGCACTAATCCAGAGATCAAAAATGATGCCCGACACCGCGGAGTTTACCTTGACTTCAGTTATTGATTCAAATACGGAGATATGTGTTTACAAAACGCAAGTTGTATTTGTTCACTGAGAAGGGTGCGTCTTTCGAGTGACTATTGCATGATAAAATCTTGTACACCGTTCTTTAGTATATTAGTATAGGGTTAGAAATAGTTCGCGAAGGCAATACTTACAAAGACATAAATGTACACAGCGTGGGTGTTCACCCAAAAGAGACGCGTTTCTTTGATATATTCTTACGAGTAAGGTGATGTGAACTGCTTCGAAGTATATCTCGTTCGGCAACCTCGGTCACGGTGTTTGTAGGTGCTGCTTTGAGACGTTTCTTTTTCTTGGCCTTGTCGGAACAATTTGAGCCTTTATTTCGAGTGAGCGACTTCAAGAAACGCAAAGTTAGTATCTGACTAGTCTAGTTTTCGATGCGGACTTGCGCCTCCGGAGATTTTGATTTTGTCGACTCTGCCTGTCAACATGTCATTGTCAGCATGATTGAACAGATCCGAATTTCCGAGCTCGTACTCGTTCCTGGTGACATTTCTCAGCTCGTTCCATAGCCTTTTCTTCTTACGCATATTACTATTGAGTTGGCGAGCTGCATTGCGTCCTACGATTCTGAAACTCGATTAAAGGAGCAGTATAGTCAGCGAAACCTTTCATTTTGCTCTAAAAATGTTTCCGTCTCTTTCCTTTCCTGCCTATAGCGGGCAGCGCCACGGAACGATAAATAATTTGAAATACTTATCGGCTTGAATTCAACCGAGTTGCACATACAAGGCTCACAAAGCAAATTCCTAGTAAAGATTGCCATGGCAATGTTCGTTCAGACCGAGATCGGACAGCATGCTCTTAAGAATGCGCCGCCTACGAATCCGCGGTAATCGCGTTGTGTGGCGCGACCTTTGCAGGTGACTGCATTTTATCCTGAACAATGTCAGAAGGAGAATGATAAGAGAAACTGCTCCTTCTTTACGAAGCTTGATCGGGATCAAGATTGAAGGTAAGTAAAAAGACGAAGCTGTGCTTTGGCATTTCACTGCGGGGTTGAATCGGAGGCTATGAATCAACAATCGAAATCATGCGACTGTGTCATGGATTCGCCATCAAGAATAATCTAGACACAATTTATACGTATGCTTACACGTGGCCATATAAGTAAACACAAGGGTGCCTCGAACCGCAAAGAAATGTTGCTGACCTAGGAGCAAGACTGAAACCAATGAGCTAAACGAAGTATAATAGATCATTTGTGTGCACTGGTTCTTTTTTTATCATCTGGAAAGCTCTACCGCATCACTGATTATCAACGAAATACACTCGACCCGACCCTTTTCGTCGGGTTTCCTTTACTATTCTACGTGAAGGTCGGGAGCGAACTGAATGATAAGGTTCGGAACGACTATACGCGGTCGTGTTGCATGCAGTTCGTGTATTCGACCTTGCGGCGTAATCATTATGAGGCTCTCATGGGTAAATATGTAGAGAACAAGATTGAAGTACATATAAGTCTTCTCAGCACTATTAAGCTACGCTGACAGGTATCTAACCGCTGTTCAAGTACACGAAGACTAAGATGAAACTGGGATCCTTGGAGGTAGGTTAGCGAAGTTATACTTTGGTGTATTGGGAAATAAATGGAAAGATATGGATCTATTCGATCGAACTTGGTCGCTTCGATGATGATTTCACTGTATCAAGCCCGGGAGTTCCAGACATGGCTTTGTTGTAGATTACGCCATAAGATGATCCACCAAGAGCATAAACATTAGGGTATTAGCAACACGTCAGAAAATGTCGGCTACGGCTTTCTGACGCAGCTGATTGGTCGTTCACACAGAAGCGAAGCTTTCTGACGAGTTGCTAATAGTAATACACCCTATTACACCCATTTACACCCATTTTCAACGGGAGTATGGAGACTTCATAAGAAATCGACTGCCATCAAACGTTAAAACGAGGCCGTCGGTTCATATGTATCAAGATGGGGTTGAAGAAAATTAGTAGCCACATAACTTGATACACGTAAAGCAAAGTGTTATTCGATCATCCATATCGGGGATTCGGGGCTAACGCTCTACATAAACATCTCTACATTACAAAGGACATATTTGTTCGTGTTTGATAAAAGTATAATCTCATTGGCTGGCTACTTGCTGCTTGACGTCATTGATCAGCCTCCAAAGGGAGGGCGAAGCCCGGTCCCTGCGTGCCGAAACGGCTCGCATCGGTCTGGCTAGGAGAGACTAGCATCGCACGGGTAGCGGCTAGTTGCAAACGCAAATATGGGATGCTCAACAAGGTGTTGGGGTGGATCTGGTCATTGACGCTGAGGATGCTGCTAAAGGTCTCAAATCGACTGGTCCGAGTCAAACGGAGAGGACGAGGTTAAAAAGCTTGTTGATAGGAGGAGTCGCTACATTGGACGAATGGATTGAAGGCAAGCCGATGCTGGTCGAGGATGGTGAAGGTGAAGGTGATGAAACATTGAACGAGGATGTTAGGGATGTAGAGAGTTTCCTGAAAGGGTTGGGTCTTCAAGAAGATTTCGATAATTTGTTTTCGAGGTCTTTGGACGAATTACGAGATGTTGTTGGATTTGATTCAGAATAGAGTTTTTCCGGCTCAAAATGCCCAGGAAGGGCTCTACCACAAATCCATCGGAAAGTTCATGGAGCCCTATGTTCCGTGTACTATTGTAGTCCCATCTGGCGATTGCCGTCAAAATCCGCAGGCTGGTCAGTGATTGAAATTCCACAGAAGTTCTGAACAGAGTTGGTATAATTGCTCCATTCTTATTCAATCGTCATTTCTATAAATGCTGCTATCATCTCTCGTTGATGTACTGGTTGGTGTCGATCTGTAAGTAGTGTAGTGGATGTTACTAGTATGACTGGAATTTCTTGTCGCGCGAGCAGTCGAAACAGCTGCGCCTGATTTATCTTATCGCTCTTATTTACCGACAGTAAAACATGCCGCGGGCAAAACATTCCAGTTCTCTTCCGCTATCTCATATATCCTATGCTTTCATCCGCTGAAACCACGGCGCGGCCTCGAAGCAGGTTACACCCTCTGGAGAGCAGACTACAATGCATTCACTAACGCTGTACTTATCTTTATTCACAGATCCAAAAGTCGCACTCTAATAGATTATACGTAGATCCCGCTGTGGAGTTAGCCGAACTCTAAAAACGAAGGAGGCACCGTGCCGCCACTCTGACACCAATTTCATCATGTGGTCGTTATCTTACCGCTAAACTTCGAACGGGCCCTGGCAGTCCCAATTCTCAGATAAGTGGGTCGGTAATTTTTTCTCATGCATTGGTGGTGCAGTACCCGGGGTGTATATAAAGACGTCAGAAGCTCCTTTTAGAGTGGACTGTCCGACCTGTTCCTTGCTCGGTACTTCCTTTCCTCATATCCACCCCCTCGACTCGAGCTATGTCGGACATTGACGAGAAACACGACCCCCAATTTGAAAAGGGGAAGGAACTTCATCATGTGGAGGTGTCGACAAAAGAAGTCGATACTGGAGCTGCTCTTATTGCTGGTTTCAGTGGAGAGGTCGATCCGCAAGAAGCTGAGAGGATTCGGTGAGTGCTTTGTTTTTTAAATGACCTTTTCCGTGTCTAATGTGGCGTGAACAGCCGGAAAATCGACTGGCATATCCTGCCTTTGATGTGCATACTTTACTGGTATGAGCAGACATTTCTTCCGTTCCAAGTGCAAGCCGTTAACGACCCTTGAAAACAGGGTGCAGTTCATGGACAAGACTACTCTCGGAAGTGCTGCAATCTTGGGTATCAGGCAAGCACCCTTTTGCATCGGCACCGTCACCGATAACTTATGTGTTGACGTTCTGCTATTTACAGGGAAGATAATAACCTCACAACCAATCAGTAAGGGTCCTTAGCCTCTTCCGCTGAGCCTCACCGAACAATTTTGCCTCCCATAGGTATAATTGGCTGGGGACAATCTTCTATCTCAGCTACCTTGTCTTCGAATACCCCCAAAATCTTGCATTACAACGTTTTCCTGTTGGAAAATGGATGAGGTAAAGAGCCTTGGCAGCTGCCACTGTATTCCCGTTATTGAATTTCTTTTCAGTGTCAACATCTTCATTTGGTCTATTGCCCTCTGCTGCCATGCTGCTTGCCATAATTTCGCTGGGCTTTTCGTCGTCCGTTTGATTCTTGGAATGTGCGAGGGGTCGATAACGGCTGGGTTTATGATTGTATCGAGCATGTTCTACACTCGGTCAGTAGAGAAGTTTCCTTTCTATGTCTTTCTGTTTTGCTGACACACAGTCCAGAACAGAACAAACGCTTCGTGTCGGGTATTGGTGTACGTTTTACATCTGAACATTTCTATGTGCTTAATTGACCATGGCCTTTTACGCAGTTTTGATGAACGGAACTGGTACCCTCCAGTCCTTGACAGAAATACTTACTTTTCTTACTCATTCGGATTTCTACAGCTCAAATCATCTCTGGTTTTATCAGCTTCGGTGTCTTGCATATCAAAACGACAACTTTCCATCCCTGGCAGTGGCTGATGATTATTACTGGCATGATCACTTTGGTGTGCGCAGTCATGTTCTGGTACGTCGAGATTTGATACTCCGGACTACTATACAATTCGCTTACTCGCTCCACTTCTTTTCAATTGTTCATTCAACTACAGGTTCTTCTTCCCCGATTCACCTACTAATGCATGGTTCTTGACCATGGAAGAACGGGCTATCGCGGTCAAGCGTATCAAGGAAAATCAAACTGGTGTCGAGAATAAGCATTTCAAGCGAGAACAGTGAGTTTTTAATTCCTTTCCAAAGTTCTTCACTCGCGTTAAATCCTAACCCTTCTTCCCTTGTAGGATGATTGAAGCGCTCTTGGATTACAAGACCTGGCTCTTCGCACTCTTCTCTGCTCTCGACAACGTGCCAAACTCGCTCACCAACCAACGCACCATCATTGTGTCCTCTTTCGGATTCACCAATCTTCAGACTACGCTCCTTGCCTGCGTTGACGGTGTCGTTGAGATCGTGACCATTTGGACTGGAGTGACGATTGCCGCACGCATACCTAACTCTAGGGCATATGTTTCGTTCATCTATTTCATTCCTAATATCTTGGGGGTTTTCTTGATCAACTTTTTGCCTTGGGAGAATAAGGTTGGATTGTTGTTCGCTCAATGGTTGACTGGTGAGCTAATTCCTTCATATGATTCTCGGCTGGGTTGGTATTAATAGTGTTACTTGCAATGCAATAGGTATCGGTACCACTGGTTTCGGTAAGTCTAGTTTTCCCCCTAACGTTACCAATGGCGTTAATTTCTGACATGTCCTTCTTCTTCGTAGTCTTGTCTTTATCCTGGCTCTCCAGTGTCACAGCCGGACACACCAAAAGGATTACTACGAACGCAATCATGTTGTGCGCATATTGCATTGGTAACGCTGCTGCTCCCTTCATGTGGCAGTCGAAATATAGGCCCAGGTACGAGCGTTCCTCCCTGCAATTTTAGTTGTCATCGGCATCGGCGTTCCTCACCACTTCTACAGAAATCATGTGCCCTGGATTATAATCGGGATCAGCTACGCTAGTTGTATGGCTATCGTGCTGGCTATCAGGTTCTTGTTGAGTAAGGAGAACAAGAAGAGGGACAGGGAAGGTCACGATGACACCTATGACGATGTGTACATTGAAAGACCGGGATCAGATGGAAAAATGGAACAGGTCAAGGTCGATAAGGTGGGTTTTTGGTTTCGAGCAATTTGAATCCTTCCTATGCGTCTCGTTTCTGAATGAAATAACTTGTACAGGAATTCTTGGACCTCACCGATCGACAAAACAGGGATTTCAGATATGTACTCTAGAACAGAAACGAGACGATTATAGGCCTTGTTTGTCTGGAAATGATTTAATAATGATGAATGAACTGTATTTTTACCTTGACCATACCATCTGACTGCCTTTGACCATCGCGATATTCTTGAGTATGCCGAGTTTTGACCCATTGATAAATGCAAAAGCGTCTATTTTTTTTTCACACGTTATCTGTTTTTTTTGCTTTAAACCGCTAGGACAACCTCACGCAAAGATAAACGTTTCTGCGTATGGACTCTACCAAGACCAATACCTCACTAGCTTTCGCCCACGAGACGAGTATCGTTACCCAATTCGAACACCTCGGATGCTTACAATCACCGATTTGAATGCGGGCTAAACGAATATCGGGTTTCAATGATTTCATGAGTTCCCTTCACCCCTACATCTACGACACTATTGAGGAATCAGCCGTCCAAGCCGATCTATTAGTTAGAAGCTGAACTATCGTAATCCTGATAAATTGAAACTCGTAGAAGACAGATGCTGAGAAACCGACAGATAGCTTGATATTTATACTGAACCATTGATACCAATGGAGCTCTCGCCTGATCTTGTGGACCCTGCTCCCTGTGTTTTTCACCCCAGAGAGACGAATTCCCTTGCTTTCCTCATCGTCTATCTGACTAGGTGACCATGGAAGATACCAGCGAAAAACGCGACTCGGACACGAATCTGGAAAAAAGCTTGCAGAGTTCTCTGGAAAATCATGATCACCATCACGTCAAGCTTAGGGAAGTAGATACGGCAGCAAAATTTGCTAGTACTGGTGGAGATGTCGATCCTGCAGAGGCTGCTAGGGTGTTGTGAGTGCCGTTCCTCTTTTAAAATGATCGTTGTGGATTTTGAGCAACTCCGACTCGTTGAAAATCTAGGAGGAAGATTGATATACATTTATTGCCGTTGATGTGCACTCTATACTGGGTCCAATTCATGGATAAAACAACACTTGGGAGCTCTGCGATCCTCGGTATAAGGTAGGGCTACCGCGGTCTGCTTCTTGAATGTGCTCTGATATTTCTTCACACACCCAGAGAAGCGAATCATCTCACAAACGACCAGTAAGTAATTCAAACCCTTTTCTGTGGCGCCGAGTATTTGCTGATCATTTCTCTTTTTTTTTGGTCAGATACAACTGGTATTCAATGTAAAATCTAATTTCAGAAGCACGTCACTCACACTATGTAAAAAGGCTCGGGACTATATTCTATCTGAGCTACCTGGTCTTTGAATATCCTCAAAACTTAGCTTTGCAACGATTCCCTGTCGGAAAATGGATGAGGTGTGTACTTCTATCATTCTTGGTCTACCCTGTAATTACACTCAAGCGAATGACTTTTTAGCATTGTGGGTGCCTTGAATTTACCCTTTACTTTCATTATTGTTCTCAAATGCCCCTCGACTCTCTTACCAGAACATATTCGTATGGAGTGTCGCTCTCTGCACACACGCGGCTTGTAAAAATTTTGCTGGTCTTTTCGTCGTCCGCTTGATCCTTGGGATGTGCGAAGGATCAATAACAGCTGGGTTTCTGATCGTCAGCACGATGTTCTACACTCGGAAAGAACAGACACAGCGTGTCGGGTATTGGTGTAAGTCCGACATTTATACTCGACTATTTTCTCGCTCTGAGGCTGAGCATTATCCATAGTCTTAATGAATGGCACTGGTCAGTACAGTATTATTAGACGGAAAAAAAAACGAACCGCGAGACTTACACCCTACCAGCGCAAATCATTTCAGGATTCATCGCCTTTGGTTCTCTTCACATAAAGACCACTTCTGTACAGCCGTGGCAATGGTACATTGTTTTTGTTCTTTCCATCTCGTCGATTCAACGTTTTACAGGATGATGATTATAACAGGATTGATTACCTTTGCGACAGCGATAGCTTTCTGGTTAGTGCCCTTTTATCAATGGCCCTCAACCCTGTAAAGTAACTGCAGTTGCATTCAGGTTCTTCTTCCCCGATTCCCCGACCAGCGCATGGTTTTTCACCGATGACGAGAAGAGGATTGCCATACAACGAATCAAGGTAAAGCGCCAATTGATTGCTGTTCTATCTCGCCTTACCTTTGTCACACATTACAGGAGAACCAAACCGGTGTAGAAAATAAGCATTTCAAAAAAGAACAGTGCGTTCTAAAACATTCTCATAGGGGTTCTACATTTGAACTGACTCGTTGGTATGCAAGAATGTACGAAGCGTTACTTGATCCCAAAACTTGGTTATTCGCGCTATTCTCCGCCCTCGACAACGTACCCAACTCTCTAACCAACCAACGACAAATCATCGTATCGTCTTTCGGGTTTACCAACTTGCAAACAACGCTTCTCGGTTGTGTGGATGGCATTCTTGAGATCGTCACCATATGGTCCGGTGTTGAAATCGCAGCCAGAATACCGAACAGCAGGGGATATGTTGCAGTGATATACTTCTTGCCAACGATGCTAGGCATTTTCCTCATCAATTTACTGCCCTGGGAGAATAAAGTAGGGTTGTTGTTTGCTCAATGGCTTTCTGGTACGTCTCTCTCGTGCTTCCCTCTTATCCAGTCACTGTCAAGTTGACGTATTGCTCTCCTTCAAGGGATCGGTATCACCGGATTTGGTATGTTCCAGTTATCCCTTTTCCACTCAGCCTCTGATACCATGCATCCTCACTAGTGCTTTCTTTGTCATGGTTGTCTTCTGTTACCGCTGGGCATACCAAGAAGATCACGACGAACGCCATCATGCTATGCGCATATGTAAGTTTTTCTACAAAGTTGGAGCTTGAATGATCATCTCAAACTTTTCGGTACGTCTAGTGTATCGGGAATGCCGCAGGTCCTTTCATGTGGCAGGAGAAGTACAAGCCACGGTATGTTTCCATCTCCTAAAAACTCGGAATCTCGCTTATCACGAAGTCTGCCAGAAACCACGTTCCCTGGATAATTATAGGGATCATGTACCTAGGCTGCATGATCACGCTGCTTACTATTCGACTTTATCTGTCAAGAGAGAACAAACGCCGCGACGCTGAGCCACCCGATGACACCTTTGACAACGTGTACGTTGAACGAATCGGACCCGACGGTTCTGTGGAGTCTATCAAAGTAGACAAGGTTCGGCGATATTTCACTCTTCTTTTTTTGACACTGATGTTCATTCAAATTTTCATAGGAATTCCTAGACTTGACTGATATCCAGAATAGAGAATTCAGATACGTATTGTAGGGGTATTAAGGGGTATTAAGAGAGAATAGAGGTAGTCCAGCAATGGCAGAGAGTGGTACCGACACTCCTTCGCCAGAATATCGATAAATTCTGCAGGCGATTTTGAATGGCTGAAGAGCTTGGTGTCTAAAGTCAAGTCTACTGATTTCCATCGTTTGGCATACTGGAGGAGCACCTCCAAGATTCTCTTCACCATGTCATAAAAGAGTCCGGAATCCGTTTGGGTGACTTGCTCGGGATAGGCCCTAACGTCAATGCTCGACCCACAGTTCTCCTTTTGAAAGAGCGAGGTTTCTCCAGGCTGTACAGGTGTGGGCAATGTCGAGTGTGAACGGGAATACGGAAAAAGGGCAGTCCTCCGAGTACCAAGTGGTATCTTCGCCGCAGCATACCAGAGTGAAAATGTCTCCCAAAATCTCGCGAAAAGAGCGAGTGCCAAGCGGACCAGCAATGAGTTGGGGTACCAGCAGTACCGCAGAACAAGTGTGTGGGGGGCCGCGACGTTTAGGCCAACGTTTCGTCTGTGGAAGACCCCAATGCCATGATAGTTTGTTTGGCATTGTGGCTTTCGCCAAACAACGCCGTGATGCCAAAATGAGTCGCGGAATCCGTCTCTCGAGGACTCGACGCGTATTTCTCATTTAGGTTTGACCCTTTCGTGAGTTCAGAGTTTAGTTTGCCTCTTTTTTTGTGGACTTACGAAGTACCTTTCTAGGTTATACTCATCAAGTTATAGCTCTACTGAGTATAATGTCCTTGAGTTCTGGTCTAACGTTATGAAACCAGCTGGAATGCGGGCTAAACGAATTGGGTTTCATGAGTTCCCTACACCCCCACACCTACGACACTGTTGAGCAATCAGCCGTCCAAGCCGATCTTTTATTTAGAAGCTGAACTATCATAAGTCCTGATAAATTGAAACTCGTAGAATACAGATCTACGCTGAGAAGCCGCCAGATAACTCGATATTTATACTGGACTATTGATACCAATGGAGCTCTCGCCTGATCTTGTGGACCCTGCTCCCTGTCTTCTTCATCCCAAAGAGACGAATTGCCTTGCTTTCCTCATCGTCTATCTGACTAGGTGACCATGGAGGATACCAGCGAAAAACGCGACTCGGGCACGAATGTGGAAAAAAGCTTGCAGAGTCCTTTGGAAAATCATGATCACCATCACGTCAAGCTTAGGGAAGTCGATACAGCGGCAAAATTTGCTACTGGTGGAGATGTCGACCCTGCAGAGGCTGCCAGGGTGTTGTGAGTGTTGTTCCTCTTTCAACTGATCGTTGTGGATTTTGAGCAACTCGTTGAAAAATTAGGAGGAAGATTGATATCCATCTATTGCCGTTGATGTGCACTCTATACTGGGTCCAATTCATGGATAAAACAACACTTGGGAGCTCTGCGATCCTCGGTATAAGGTAGGGCTACCGCGGTCTCTTTCTTGAATCTGATATTTCTTCACACACCCAGAGAAGCGAATCATCTCACAAACGACCAGTAAGTAATTCAAACCTTTTTCTGTGGCGCCGAGTATTTTGCTAATCATTTCTGTTTTTTTTTTGGTCAGATACAACTGGTATTCAATGTGAAATCTAATTCCAGAAGCACGTCACTTACACTATGTAAAAAGGCTCGGGACTATATTCTATCTGAGCTACCTGGTCTTTGAATATCCTCAAAACTTAGCTTTGCAGCGATTCCCTGTCGGAAAATGGATGAGGTGTGTACTTCTATCATTCTTGGTCTACCCTGTAATTACACACTCAAGCGAATGACTGTTTAGCATTGTGGGTGCCTTGAATTTACCCTCTACTTTCATTATTGTTCTCATATGTCCCTCGACTATCTAACCAGAACATCTTCATATGGAGTGTCGCTCTCTGCACACACGCGCTTGTAAAAATTTTGCTGGTCTTTTCGTCGTCCGCTTTGTTCTTGGGATGTGCGAAGGATCAGTAACAGCTGGGTTTATGATCGTCAGCACGATGTTCTACACTCGGAAAGAACAGACACAGCGTGTCGGGTATTGGTGTAAGTCCGACATCTATCCTCGACTGTTTTGTCGCTCTGAGGCTGAGCATTATCCATAGTCTTAATGAATGGCACTGGTCAGTACAGTATTATCAGACGAAAGAAAAGAAACTGCGAGACTTACACCTACCAGCGCAAATCATTTCAGGATTCATCGCCTTTGGTTCTCTTCACATAAAGACCACTTTGTGCAGCCGTGGCAATGGTACATTGTTTCCGCTCTTTCCATCCTCGTCGACTTAACATTTTACAGGATGATGATCATAACAGGATTGATTACCTTTGCGACAGCGATAGCTTTCTGGTTAGTGCCCTTTTATCGATGGCTCCTCAACCCTACAAAGTAACTGTTAAAATTGCTTTCAGGTTCTTCTTCCCGGATTCCCCGACTAGCGCATGGTTTTTCACCGATGACGAGAAGAGATTGCCATACAACGAATCAAGGTAAAGGGCTAATTGACTGCTGCTCTATCCCGCCTTACCTTTGTCGCACATCACAGAAAACCAAACCGGTGTAGAAAATAAGCATTTCAAAAAAGAACAGTGCGTTCTAAACCATCTCACAGCGGTCCCTACATTTGAACTAGCTTGTATACAAGAATGTACGAAGCGTTACTTGATCCCAAAACTTGGTTATTCGCGCTATTCTCTGCCCTCTGCGACGTACCCAACTCTCTAAGCAACCAACGACAAATCATCGTATCGTCTTTAGGGTTTACCAACTTGCAAACAACGCTTCTTGGTTGTGTGGATGGCATTGTTGAGATCGTCATCATATGGTCCGGTGTTGAGATAGCAGCCAGAATACCAAACAGCAGGGGATATGTTGCAGCGATATACTTCTTGCCATCGGTGCTAGGCGTTCTCCTCATCAATTTACTGCCCTGGGAGAATAAAGTAGGGTTGTTGTTTTCTCAATGGTTTCTGGTACGTTTCTCGTGCTTCCCTCTTATCCAGTCAAGTTGACGTATTGCTCTCCTTCAAGGGACCGGTATCGCCGGATTTGGTATGTTCCAGTTATCCCTTTCCACTCAGCCTCTGATACCATGCATCCTCACTAGTGCTTTCTTTGTCATGGTTGTCTTCTGTTACCGCTGGGCACACCAAGAAGATCACGACGAATGCCATCATGCTATGCGCATATGCAAGTTTTTTACAAAGTTGGAGCTTGAATGATCATCTCAAACTTTTCGGTACGTCTAGTGTATCGGGAGTGCCGCAGGTCCTTTCATGTGGCTGGAGAAGTACAAGCCACGGTATGTTTTCATCTCCTAAAAACTCGGAATCTCGCTTATCACGAAGTCTGCCAGAAACCACGTTCCCTGGATAATTATAGGGATCATGTACCTAGGCTGCATGATCACGTTGCTTACCATTCGATTTTATCTGTCAAGAGAGAACAAACGCCGCGACGCTGAGCCACCTGATGACACCTATGACAACGTGTACGTTGAACGAGTCGGACCCGACGGTTCTGTGGAATTGTTCAAAGTGGACAAGGTTCGGCGATATTTCACTCTTCTTTTTTTGACCCTGACGTTTATTCAAATTTATATAGGAATTCCTAGACTTGACTGATGTCCAGAATAGAGAATTCAGATACGTATTGTAGGGGTATTAAGGGGTATTAAGGGAAAATAAAGATACACGCGAGCCAAAAAAGTCATGGTCCAAGAAATGATTACTTGCGTCCACACTTGTAATCTACGAGGAGACGGCGGTAACTGGGCTTGAGCTCGACGTTTGTCGTAGACTTCTCATCGGTTTTAAGCTCGTCCAGATGACCGCACCACAGCTCGAAGTCCTTAAAGAAAGGTTTTTTACGTGTCGTGCCAACTTCTGAAACCGAAGATGGCTGAAGTGCTGAGGGTATCGTTTGAGAATCATCTACACGTGCGCGAGACTTAAACATAGTGTAAACCGTGTCTATGAGGCGGGTATGATCGGAGTATACTCCGAGAAGCGGTGACGAAAGATGAAGGTACTCAAGTTCGGGGAGATGAGCATGGCATTTTGTCTGTTTGATTGTGCTGTCTGAGCTCGGTATTTGACCTTCAGCTATGTCGGCCGTTGGAAGGGTGAGCGCTCGAAGAATAGGAGGGATAAGACTTTCATTGGTCCCATGAAATGATTCATGCAAGTCTAGCCGACGTAACGTAGGAGAGAGATGGATTAGATCTTGTATGTCGTCAAGAGAGAACACTATGCCATGGACAGATATGGTGCACAGGTGACAGGAGGATCTAGAGATCATGGATCTGAAAGCATCTTTAGACCAGAAGAACTTGCCCAGTTTTGTATTCTGGTGGACAGTGAGCTCCTGCAAAGTAGGGACTTCTAGATACGAAAACAAGTCCAGTGAGCCACTTTCTTCTCTTTCTGGCACGGAGACTTCGAGTCGCAGGGAAATGAGTTTGGGACAACACGCCACAACACTATCTGCACCGGCCGGTGAATTGTCTGAATGCAGACGAAGCATTTGGTATTTCTGGACGTGCAGATGCTCGAGAAGAGGACAAGTTCTGAGGGCTAAGAGAAGGTTAGACTGATCAACCTCTCGTATGTGGAGAGTGGTCAATCGAGAAAAAGGGAGAAACAGCTGAGCCTTGGGATTATAGTAAGGAATGGAGAGCCGATGTATCACGGCGTTTATGAAGACGTTTCCGAGTGATGACCAATTATCTGATAGATCATCGTCCGACGTGTTTTCCCAGTCCAGCGTTAGTGAATCTAGCAATGGTAGAGAAAGTGGTACCGACACTACTCCCGCCAGACTGTCGACAAATTCTGCGGGCGATTTTAAATGGCTGAAGAGCTTGGTGTCCAAAGTCAAGTCTACTGATTTCCATCGTTCGGCATACTGGAGGAGCACCTCCAAGATTCTCTTCACCATATGATAAAAGAGTTCGGAATCCGTCTGGGTGACTTGCCCGGGATAGGCCCTAACGCTGATGGTCAATGGAGCGGATTTTGAGTACGGAAGATAGCTGGCTAGGAGTTTTAGTGGCTTGGTGGGGTCACGCGGGATATGGTCCGGATGAAACAAAAGATCAATGCTCGACCACAGTTCTCCTTTTGAAAGAGCGAGGTTTCTCCAGGCTGTGCAGGTGTGGGCAATGTCGAGTGTGAACGGGAACACGAAAAAAGGACAGTCCTCCGAGTACCAAGTGGTATCTTCGCCGCAGCATACCAGAGTGAAAATGTCTTCCAAAATCTCGACGGGCAGTCGGTTGATGGGAGCCAGTAATGCTTGTCGATGTTCCTTCGCACGTGTGGCACGAGCTTTCTGTGTCTGCAGAGCCTCGATGCACTTTTGAAGCTTCGTGATTTCTTCGGAGTATCTGTTGATGGCGTGTTCGGAAGAGTCGATGTCGAGGAGAAGCTGGCGAATCTCGGCCTGGGAAGGCGAGTGGTACGAGCGTAGTTGATCCAAAATAAAATCGGCGTCACAATCGTGGTACTCGGGTACACCAGAGGAGCATTCATCGCATAGAGCGATTGTGGTAGACGACCGTTCAGACATGGAATGACACGGATTCTGTCCATCAGAAAGTCAGCGACAAAAGTAGACAAGATGCAAGTATATCGCTAACCAGGGTTCAATGATTTCTGGTTGAAAATGGATAAGACAGGCTGCCAGCGTCTAGGATCTCGCAATGAACCGGCCTTCGAAAAACACCCGATTCACAGTGGCATTCGAGTCTTGAATTCTCTCAGCTAGTCCGTCCACAAAGGAAAAAGGGCGCGACACGTACCGGAGGTTACAAACGATCTTGAAGTCCACAAAGATGGGTGCCTGGGTTCAAAAACATTTCGTGTTTGACACTAGTCGCAGTCGCCAAAAGGAAAGATTTAGTCATGTGATCGCCATTGACGAATCTCTTAGTCTTCGCCTGAAGCTCTTTTCAGTAAGTAAGAACCAGAATACTAGTCTTATCAAACGTGAGTTGTTTATCCCCAAAAGAAACAGTACGATATATCATTGAACATCAGTGACTATATCAATATAGTATCTGCGCCACGGTCTCTAATATTCAGTTGTCTCATGTACACGACCGCTCGACCCGGCACGTTTACAGTAATCTTGGTTCTGAATAGATATTGCGAAAGCCTAAAAACAGCTAAAAACCTCGAACACTCCCTGACCCTGACTAGGGTGCCGAGGTGAAATATGGCGCACGACCCTTATCTTTGCGTTCGAAAGGAACAGAATATGATGCATCTGTATCACCGCAAAAAACCGGACCTAAGTACCGTGAATGGGTTTCGCAAGATATGTATCAATCAAGACGATTCTATTTTCCTGAGAAAAAAAGAGGTCGCGGACAGTCGCGGAGACGGGGGACAAGGACGGCTGATGCGCTACTTACCTAAATTTGACCTTGTACTTGCTGGCACTCCTCGATCTTTCTTTATCAACCGATGCAGTTTCATGTTAACACTGTTGGGTTGCTGAAAACCACAACACGAGCTGAAGCGGATATGAAAGAGACTGTTGTGGGCAGCGGATTACTCGGCTCACGATTGCATTCTCCAGACGTGTGGCTGGCGGCGGCGCAGGTGAATTCGAGCACAGCTACGCTCCCGCCTATGTAGAGGGTACGAAATACGGAAGTAACGCAACGTTCCCAGAAGTTTGTCTGACTATTCATCATGAAAAATCTCAGAGCGCTGAGACCTCAAAGCAATCAAATATATCACAGGCCGTAAGGATATTGAAAATCAATCCATAATCGGGCAAATGAATCAGCAAAGACTCAGAAGAATCGTGAGATATTACATACCAGAAAGCAATTCATGTCTAGGTTCAACGGGAGGTCGACCTCGAACATCAAACCGACATTGTTGAACGGGACGACGCTCGTTATGTAAAAGGGACCAAACAACGGGAATGTTCTCTGCATAAAACGTAGGTCGACAAGTCCGAATAAGCGGGTCACGGTTCTTCGCCTTCTGCCTTTCTCGGAGACTTGGCGGCTTGAATGGTACTTCACGTTATGAATAAATCATAAGACAAAACTTACAGATTGTTGGGAATGGTGAGTTCAAATACTAGATGACATCCTATAGTTTCTTACGTTCGTAAAGTATGAATAAATCATAAGACAAAACTTACAGATTGTTGGGAATGGTGAGTTCAAATACTAGATGACATCCTATAGTTTGTTACGTTCGTAAAGTATGCAAGCAAACAAAGATGAAACGCTATGGTGAGTCCGCACCGTAATCGAGTCCTTGCTAACTGCCATCTTGACCAGATGTCAACCTCGAGGAGCAGTCAGATAACTGAAAGAGAAATCATGAGCATGATTCTGATAATCAATCCACTTAGGGTCACCTGGCGTTGTTGAATAACCTATCTGCATCCGTCCAGATCTCGAATTTGAATCCGGGATAGTAATAGTGACTGAGTCTTCAAAACCGTCAACAGCTCTTCCCTGTACATAGTAAAATCGACAGGAACCAATCCAAAGTGGTCTTTACTGCGAGACCCAATTATGCGACGCCCTTCATAAATTTTAGGATAGAGCTTCTTGCATCGCGATTCCGGATTCTGGCAGTGGCGAGTGGCGAATGGACATTATGGTCCTGGAGGTTCGAGTGTGA
This sequence comes from Dendrothele bispora CBS 962.96, assembly GCA_004369135.1. NCBI lineage: Eukaryota > Fungi > Basidiomycota > Agaricomycetes > Agaricales > Dendrothele > Dendrothele bispora. Next base: position 226,653 of record ML179040.1, read on the forward strand.
AGTCGATTCTCATCATGTGACTGCAAATTTCTTTTTTGAAAATCACTTCTATGTCGGACACTTCTTCGTCGGACACTTCTTCGCGTCCTAGCTCTCCCGAGCCCATCCTCGACACACGATCTCAGAAATCCAAAGAGAAATCCAAAGCGAAAGCGTCGAAAGACGGAAAAGCAGAAGGCACAGATCCCACATGGCCATTCCAACCTCCCGAGAACATGTCACTATTGGAAGACCTTGGAAATAGCCCAGAAGAATTTGACTGGGAGACGTTGGAGGAAGACGAAGATTTGGAGCTTTGGCTCATACGTGTTCCAGAAGGCGTATGTCTCCGAATCACGACAACGCAAATTGTTTTTTGCTCAACAATATATATCACCTTTTTCTTTTTCTTGCAGGTAAAACCAAAATACCTAGAAAACCTAACTCTCAAAGTCCCCTCATCATCCTCAAAAACTACACGATCGGGCGTTCTACCACGGAAACACGTAACTTTCGATTTATGGCACATCGGTGACACCAACGCGGATGAGGAATCTGCAGTAGCAGGTGGCGACGAAATTAAAAATATATCATGTCTTCTCCCCCGGAAGAGCAAAAAGGGCCAGATGCGTCTTGGTATGTGCCCGATATCATTGCCTACGACCGTCTCTTTCAACTCCTTCATTCCTGACAATACTTACTCGATAACACAGCACCAAAACCCATAGCTCGACACCTAGTCATCAATGCACCACCTGCCAAACCTTCAGAAATCTCCATCGATAGCTCTAGCCTCGATCCAGCTGTCACAAAACAAAACCCTGCTAGATTTTCTTATCCTGAAGAGATGCTGAAACACCGATACGTCGCGTTCGGTTCTACGAGTGATGCAAGGGGTGGTAAAGATGGGGGTGTTGTTGGAGAAGTAGATGATGTTATGGACGTTGACGCAGAGGGCGGAGTACCCTCTACTAGCGCAGTTGCCGTTGTTCCGCCCTCCTCTTCGAAAAAGAAGGGATCTACCAAGACTTCTAAGGCGAAACGGAAGGAATTGGAGGACGCGGAGACACCCAAAGCTAAGAAACCTAAAAAATCGAGCAAAAAATAGTGTTGCGGTCTGACCATAGTCTCTTGCTCTCTTGCAATTGTATAGCACTCGACATCTATTCATCAAGAAGCGTCATCTCATTGCTTCCTATTGAGGACTTGTACAGTAAATAAAGAGGCTCCGTGAAATGTTACACCAGTGAGATAGGGTGGATATGAATACTAGGATGGATCGCAGACGTGAACTAGGAGGGTAAAACAATATGTAACATAAACAAAGAAATGTAAGGGGAGGAGATGGGGAAGAGGGAGCAAACAATAGAAAAAAAGAGTAGGGGATATAAATATTGCAACAAAGAGCACAACATCAAGAAAGGAAGGAAGAAGCCGACCAAGGTCCCAGCCAAAGCAGAAAAGCAGAAATAAAAAAGCTTTGCAAGGATAAACATCTACAGTCATCCAACATCCATTTCATCTCCTCTCCTCTCCTTCTCCTTCCCTTTCCCAGTCCCATTGACCAGCGCTTTACCCTTATCCACATCCATTGGATCTTCCCAAAATGGCACAACCGGTAACCTTGCTAAAATCTCCTTGACTTCTTCCTCTATCCCCTCGAACACACTCTCTTTGGGATACCCCAATATTAACCCAGGGTTTTCTGCCTCCTTCTCATCGAATATACCACCAACAGTGTCCACCCATTCTCTCCTGACCCTAACTAATTCCCTCAGTGTATCGCCCACTACCAGTCTATTCTCTTCGTCCGGACCCAGACCCAACGCCGCAGGACAAGGTGGAGGTGGACCCGTCGCTCCATCTCCGAATCCGTTCGCGTCACCATTGGGCGCTTCGGAAGACGCTTTAGTCTTCTTTTTCTTTGCGATCTTGGGCGCGTCCTTTTTCTGCAACTTGTTGAAAGTGTTGGTGATGTTCCTGTCGATGGCATCACGGTTTTCGACGTATTCTTGGTAGGCAAGTCGTTGACGAGCGATTCTGGCCAGTCGAAGTTTACGTGCTTTGTTGGTGGCAAGGACATCTCGGAGTTCTTCCTGGGCATGTCGAAGAGCAGTTGCTATTGGATCGTCCACTTTGTTTGAGTAGTCAGGCTACGAAAAAAAGGGTGAATGGGTGGATTTTATGGAGAAGAAGATCATGGAAAAAAAGAAAGATGAAATGTTCAGAAAAAGCGGGCCGGTGCCCGAAGGTAGCTGAGATAGTTTTTCTGCACTGCAGAAGACTGCATAAAGCCAAATGCCTCAAACATCATACGTGAAATGAAAGATATTCGACCCCAGAAAGACGAGGTTACCAGAATTGAGCAAAATAAGGGCAAACACTCACAATACCACTAAGCAGCCCATGATACCTCATTGTATCCCTTATCCTCACTTCTAAATCTGACACATTCATCTTCTCTTTCCTCGACGCTGCTGCACCACTTCCACCAGGCCTTCCTTCCATCGCATCCTCTGCTGCCTTCACGCCCTTCCACTGATGATTCTCCATCGGCAACAACGCACTAATCAATCTCTCAGTCAACGGTCCATGTCCCTTCTCCTCTCCTAATAAATCCGGTTCCGACAACGTTGATGGGTCCCATTTTGGTTCAGGCGCAACGAAAGCTTGAGGTGCAGCTGTCGACGTAGAGGCCTCTGAAGAATCTCGAGGTAGTCCGCGAGCAATACGAGCGTCATCATCCTCCCATTGATCCAAATAATACTTCCCTAACCGAGGCATTATAAACGGTTCCAGCTCGTCCGCAGTGTACTCTAGCCAACCGACATCTTCTTCCTTTATCGGCCGTATATAAGGCTCAATACTGCCGTAAAAAGTCGTGACGGCTGTTTGTGAGGGCTGCTTTAGTTTGCTGAAGTCTTCCATGACATCGGTCGGTTTGCTTGGACCAGGTATTGGAGGCGGCGGTATAGGGGGTCGTGGCTCAAGAAGTGGATTTGATGAAGGAACGCTGAAGTCGGGTCCGGTTTGGGTCTAAGAGATAATCAGGTCAAGAGGAACCTTATGATGAATTTGATCCGGGGCAAACCTTGTTCTGGGGTTGTGATGATGACGATATTGATTTGATGGCTTTCGGAGGTGGAAGGGGATGTGTAGGAGGTACAGGGGTGACTTTACGAGCTCTTTGCGGCTCTGTAGAGGTTTCATGGATAAATCTCGTGGACATTTATACATAACAGATTTGAAACGCACCTATGTCGTTATCGCTTTCGTCGAGATCTCGTTTCCGTTTCTTCTTCTTATCCTTCTTCTTCTCCTCCGTACTTGATGAATAGAAGTCAACTAAAGAAATTGTCAAGAGCATAGAGGCTACACACCTCCGAGGATCTAATGATGATCTCGAAGAAGAAGGGTGTACAGAATGGATAGGATGTGAAGAAACTCGCTGTTTGCTGGAATTTGAGGTGATAGATCTCGCGTCGTCATTATCGGGTATAGAAGGCGTGTCTTTTGATTGAGATTGGCGGCAACGATGTCGTGGTGGCATTTTATGCGGAGGATGGGGAGTAGAACAGAGATGTATATGCCATTCGACGAATTATTAAGGGAATCAAACGAAAGCATTGTCCAGTTCAACCAAGACCACCCGTATGCCGAAACAAACATCATTTTTGAAATACAATACCCGCGTCGTCCACCAGGTAAACCATCGTTCCGTTAAAAGGATCATCGAAGGGTTGCCACATAGAGCGACGATAAAGAAGAACAACACCGTGTTTATGAGATCTTTGTCAGACACGAAAGCAAGTGAAATAAACATACAATCACGCTCCCTTTTCACCTTCTCGATCACCTTTTGCTTTCCTTTTTCCTTCTCTTTCATCCTCCGCATGGATTCTTCCAACACCTTTAGATCCTCACCGGCCTTCTTTGCTCTGTCAATAGACTTTTGTTTCAGGGTTCTGAGTTCAGCTTGAAGCGCTTCCAATTCTTCTGTCGGCGGTACCCCATCCGGCGGATTCTTGAACAACGATGACCTCAATGGAGGTGGTTGACTAAATGACGCGAGTTTCGTCGACATGCTCAACGGTTGGATGAGCGATGGCGCCGCGAAAGACAGACACGAGCTCTGTCTGGCGGCTAGATACCCTAAAATCGATTGAAGATAATCCGGAGGGCAGTCGAACTGGCCGTTGAGGCGCCAGACGCCGCGCAATGGGTAGCAGTGGAGGAGGAAGACAAGAAGAGAAATAGGTCACGCGTCGCGAATTATCTCACACCTCCCACGCTCCTCAACCCCGCCTCGCGTTTGCTATATATGTACATACATATGTCGCTTCCACCGTTCGGCGTGCCCTGCTACCTTGACATTTCTTTCAACGGCCGACGTTTCTCTATGTTATGCTACACGTATCGAGCCACGTATCGAGCTAGCAATGCGAAATCCGTGGAGGTCCAAATCTGCACTGCGAACACGTCGGACAAAAAATTTTTAAATATATGATAGAATGATAAATTATGCATGCAATGTACCGTCCAAATCTACGTATTAATGCAAGATATATACATGTAACAGCAGTATAGGCCCGTGCGCCCAGTACTGATTATGCAGCGCCAAACAACTTGCTCGGTTCTATCCGGTTGTTTTGTAAAACGAACCCAGCCTCGCGCTTTCACCCTCCAGAATGAGGTTTGGCCTCTACTGCGCCTCCAAGCAGCGACACAATCTCAAAGCAAAGCACCAGTAAGCTTTGTCCTACTAGATCCATAAGTGCCGAGTGTATAGGCAGCGCATACATATCCGGGTCTAGTTTCCTGTTCCACAAAAAGTTGGTCAAGTATCTCGCAATAACGAGCGATGCCAAAACCTGATCCACAAGTCAGTTTTCCCCCCTGCACATCTCGGATTGATACGAAAGCAGACTCACTGCGCAACAAAAAAACAGAACCGAAGACGCGACAAACACAAACGGCAAACGCAACCAACCCAAGCCTCTCAACATCGATAGAAATATAACCTCCACCGGTAAGGTAATGACCATTAACGTGATCATCACCAACAACGGACTAGGTTCCTGCTTTTGATCCTTCCTTCCCGACTCTGACCCCGACCTCAATCCACTCTCTTCTTCATCCCCGACAACGTGATGTCCACCTCCGTTCTGAACCACACTCCTATAGCCCGACATTGGTAAAGCGGCAGCATGCAAGGCCGTCGAAAGCCTTGAAATGAAGATCGAGCCGACAGCACCGGGAAGACCACTAATAACCACTGCTAGTAAAGCAAATCCTTCGTACCGACTAACGAACAAGTCTAGCACTATGCCCGTCGTACTACTGATGATCATGGCTCCAAAAAGTGGTGTCCATCCCTCTTTGATGAGATCTTTCACGTATGGGTTGCGTAGAGTGTTCGCTAGGCAGAGGAAGAAAGAGAATAGGACACCGAAGATGACGAAGAGAGGGACAAAGGTGTACAGGAAGGGGATGAGAAGAGTTGACACAAGACCAACGAGAATGAGGGTAATCAAATCTCCTAGGCAGGAAGCAACCGGTGGTGCAATATTGTCTGTAGGAAATGGTCAGTTGCCTTTACTAAGCGAAAATACACCACACACCTGGATCCCGACCGAAATACCGGCATAACACGATCAGCCCGCACATAAAAGACCCTAGCACCAAACCGGAAAGACATGCAGCAGTCATGCCTGTTGAGGCTACCATCACAAACCTTTGTGTGCAAGAACTTCGTCAGCCAAGAGAACCTCGAGCAAATAAACCAAGAGTCTAAGAACATACGAATGAAACCCCGTTTTCCGCGACGTATCCACAGGTGGAAGATTTGGTCTTGCCCTTCTCACAGCCAAGTCCATCAATACATTTACAACATCCCTCGTCGACATCTCCGTCCCAGCCTGTGCCGGCGCCGCTTCGGGCGCAGTTGATCTGGGTATCACGAAACTCAGAACGAACGACACGCAAGCAGCGACAAAGGAAACCACGGTTGCTTGGACTTGCAATAACGTCAGGTTTCCCAAAACCATCTGCCTTCGAACGACAGGGTTGTCTAGTTCACCTACGTTGGCGGCGGTACCAAGTCTTGCTGAAAGGTTCATTTCGAGGTTGCCTTTCAGGTTAAGTACGACGGGTATAATCATTATAAGCTGGTCAACTTCACGCATCGCGCGCCAGCGCTGTTATAGACACGTAGTTGATGAGGTTGTGGTAGATGCCAGAATGACTTCGTCACGTACAGATACATGGTCCAGGAGTTCACCTGTAAATAAAAGCCCTATAGTAGTTAGCAATAACGTCGGTGCTGCCTGTTCATTTCAAGTGTAAGAGCGTCGTTCCTGGAAGTGAACATTCCTTACCTCCCACACTATATCCCGAATCTGCGGCCAAACCATGCTCAGTCTTGAGCCCTTCCCCAGACCTATGGAACCACTTCTTGCTTCCCTCCTTGACCTTCCCCGCGAGCCCCCACTCAACAAAGCCTCCTCATCGTCCTCCGAATAATCCTCTTCATCCCCCAACCCATTTGCATGTCCATTCCCGTTCCCGATCCCATTTTCACTCTCATCTATCTCCTCACGGAACTTCGACCCATTCTCTATTCGGTGCGTTGGCTTCGAACGTTCTAAGCTCTCCTCATCTCCGTACTCGCATTCGTGATCTTGGTTGTCGTGAAGAGCCTCGAGCTCAATATCGGCAGCAACAACGTCGCGATTTTGAGCTGTCATGAAATTTCTGACAGCCGTGAAGGTATAAAAGGGAATAGGTGCGTGAGAATCGCTGTGTATTTTTCGTGTCCGAGAAGGGCTTGTCCTTCCACGTCGACGATGATTGAGATCATCGGCCGGGGCTATTCAAGGGCTTTACATACGGCTGGTGCGTGAAATGCCTCAGGTACAAGTTTGGTCGAAGTGCCACACATCTTTTCTCAGGACACCACGCTAAAGAACTCTAGATCCTTCTTTCTTCGCCGGCAATGCACTACTTTCCACAATCCTTCCAGTCAGAAAGTAAAACGCTTGCATTTGTGATCCTACACTACTGTCATTAATACAGAGATATATACCTACTCAGTTTCGAGACAGCTCAGCCCCCACGCTGCGAACCGATCCTAACATCGTACCCGTGGCCCAAGAACGCGAGAGCTCTCGCACACCAGCGTGTGCTTCGGAACGATGCTTCAGATGTCTGTGAAAGTGGATTCGATTCGTGGTAAAGCCAACAACATCCCGGTCCCGGGCTATAAAGTCGACCGGGGGATTACTGCTACTATACATTCATTGACATTGCTTCGAGTACCCACTACCTGGATAAGCCGCTAGGAGGAGTTTCAGGGCCAGACGAGCAAAAAAAAATGATCGCAACAAACTCAGATGATAGCACTCAAGGACCGTTCCTCTTGGCCGCAGATTTAAGAAAAAAGGGGAGTTTCCGTGTGTGATCAAGTCGTGCAACTGAATTATCACCTAGCAAGAACGTGAAATTTATGAAACTCATGTAAAGGCTAGAACTCACTTGCAGGCAGTTCAAATTGCACCAAGTAGCGAATAAATTGACTGTAAGACTAGTACTACAACCTGTGATGGTACCGAGAAAGACGGGTTTGAAACTTGAGGCAATCTTGTTGAAAAATAGGAAAACCAAATTTCTTGCTTAAGAATCAGGGCAATACATTATTGCTGCAAGACCCAAACAGAGCAAGAGTAGCCTCTTCGGACCCACTCCGATGCGTCTGTCCGAGGAAGGAGAGAATCGCAAACCGACTCTCTCCTTGGGCAGAGGTCTGTAATGGGCAAAGGTCATGAAGATCTTGGGCCCCGACAAAACCTTCTGGCACATCCGCTGTTGGCTGCGATGGGTGGGATCACGCGAGAGCCCAGTGCGGATTGAAAGTTTCGCCAGGACAGTAACTTTGCATTGTAGTATGTCTGTTTTCGAGTGTGAGTGGATGAGGTGGGTTGGGTAGAAAAACGAAGTACGAGGAGAAACGAGGACTCAGAGTGTCTTTGGACTGCTAATTCGAAGATCTATATCTGTCTCATCCGACTTTCGGACACGACAGATCTTCGGAAGGCGCGTTGTTTACGGTCCAAACAAACGCGTTCTAGGTCTTGGTGCCTCGTGACTTAATTTCTCCTAACTCAACTTGAACTTGTTCCATCATCTACTGAAGCCCCAGACACCAAGCAATGGGTACGCTTCCTTCGATGCCTGCATGATCTATTAGGTTCTTACTCCCACCCCGAACAGCATCTACCGCGCCTACTACTTCTCCAAGCCTTGATCCCCAAGCGATCTCCAAGCTGGAGCAGCGTCTAAAAGAACGCCCTGATAAGAACGATCTTGTCGAGCGTAATATTCTCAAAGGCAAGTGCCACGTTCTTAGCTTACTGCGAGTATTCGGGCTACTTATACATGTTTGGGATCGTTACCGACCACTACAATCACGCCATCACATTGCATCCTATGCTCTCCGCCATTCATCCTTTGTTCTCATTCACAGACGACAAAGGCATCGCACCCTCCCTCGTAGCAGCCAAGGAGAAGTTACAGAGGTCCCAACTCGAGGTCAGTACTTCACTCTGCGCTGACTCGAAGATGCACGCTCTCAGGCCCTCTGTCGGATCCTACAGGATAAACTCGATCACGCATTGCAACAGAGACCTAAAGCAGAAGATTTGGTCAAGGGCGGAATTCTTCGCGGTGCGTTTGCTTACTGCTCCATCTATTATTGTTGACATTGATGTTTGGTCTCAGAGGACGAGGCACCACCTTCCTAATTGTTTGTCAAGGAAACTATCATTTCCAAGTTCGTATTGTATTATCAAACTCTTGAAGCAGAACTCAGTATCACGTATATCGGACTATCGAAATTGCATGTAAATTGTACATCAATAAACTGTCAATCAATTGTGTTATGACCCCTATTCCAATCTGAACGATCGATTCAAAAGACATTTTCAATTTTTGAACTACGTCTTCTCCTTTTCTTGAACTTCTCTTATCTATATTGTCAAGATTGCAAAGTTAAAGCGCATACAGTCCTTAACGGTGTGCTACATATATCAATACTCTAGATTTAAACCCATGTCCCAGAACCTCTTCTCCAGAGTTGTACCCCTTTTCCAAACTTCACACCAGTCCTCGAATCTCGATGGTGAGGGGGGATCTGCAGCTGCCTGTGCCTCGATAATTTCTGAAAAGAGTGAGCAAAATATGAAGCATCGATTCTTGTACAATCAAACCAGAGCACGAACCTAGACCCGTTTTGACAGCTTCCTGGTAAGCCTCTCCGGAATAATCCTCGATCCATCGAAGATACTTGTTTCCATCAAGAATGACTCCACTCTCTGGTCGAAGCGCTTGTTTCTTTAACCACAGACCTACTTCACCGTATCCTAAAAGACAGGCGAGTAGGGCTATTAAGAGTTTTGCTCTGTCACCTAATTATAATTACAAGTGCGACGCGTCGTACAAGTCAATCGTTAACCAACTTGTCTGTCAACAAAAAAAAAGAACACTTGTAGGACATTGAACATGCCTTGTAATCCCATATCCAACAACCAAGCACCATACGCCGTCGTTGCTCTTGACTCTTCCGTCCGTTCAAGTTCCTCTTCCGTGACGCCAAACTGCGCGCAAAACGCCTTGTGAGTGTCGATTTCCTCGATAACGTTGATGATAGTTTGAGTGGCAGAGCCGATGGACGTGAAGGAGGTTGATTTTGCTGCGAGGATGCTTTTTACGATGACAGGTTTTAGCGAAAAAACAAGAAAACGAAAAAGAATAAGGGGAAAGAAGGAAAGCGAAAGGAAAGAATTCTGAAAGCTCACGCATAAGCTCGTGCGTAATATTTCAGATACTTGTAGTCTTGCCTGAAGTTCAACAAAATTCACTCAGAAGATGCTCGAACGGTTAATACACGCCGATAGTGGAAATCTTACTTCAAAAAATGCACAAAGCACACCTCACGTAACGTTCCCTTTCCTAGCTGCTTCACAAAGTCATGCTCGACATATGCCTTCCATATATCCCTTGAACGTTCTATTAAAAGAGTCGTGAATGGATAGGGATTGCTAGGAGTTCGTCTTGTGGAAGGATACGTTTCTTCGAATTCAGAAAATAGTCACATCTAACAGGCGGACGATCACTCACTGTGGTACACTAGCCTGATACAATGCGTGTAAATGGTTCAACGGCCCATGCCCATGACCGATTTTGGAAGCGGTTCCGATTCCGATATGAGTGTATATCGTTGCTGAACGTACAGCATCGACCACTTGAACAAATATATAGATTCATAAGTTCGACACCAGAACCAACTTTTTTAAAAAAAAAGAAGATCCACTAATACTTACAAGTCTTTCCCATCGCCATATTCGCCGCAATAGCCGCGCTCAACGTACACCCTGTCCCATGGGTACTAGACGATCCGATTCGAGGACGAGCAAAAACCGTCGTCGTTCGTTCCTTTTCTATCAGAATATCCACGACCAACTCCGTCGAAGCTAAATCCCCTCCATAGCCGGCTTGAAGAATCTCCATATTCTCTCCAAACAAACCTTCCCTAAAAACTTGAACTTGACATTTATTACTACCACTACTATTCTCATTCTCCTTGTTTCCACTACCTTCGAATTCGGAGCACAAGGAATCAGCCAACCGATCGACATCAGCCATTTTCGCCGTGACATGACCGCCTTTAAGCAAGACAGCTTCCGATCCGAGAGTCATCAAATTGCGAGCGGCGATAAGCATGCTTTCCAATGAATCTATTTTAGTCGAAGGCTCGAGGTTTCGGTGGGACAAGATCAAAGAGGCCTCTTGGGTGTTGGGAGTGATTAACGTGCTCATAGGAAAGAGTTCAGAGATCATGATATCGACTGAGTCGGGATGAAGGAGAGTATGACCAGAGGTGGAGACGCAGACGGGGTCGCAGATAGTTGGGGGAAACGCCGAACGAGAACCACTGACAGCGGTGGTGCTAGAGCAGTAGTGTTGCTTGAGAGCTTGGGCAACTGCACGGCAGTTGTCGGTGTCGAAAAGCATTCCCGTCTTGATAGCAGTTATATCTATGTCTTCCACGACGGATTGGATCTAGAGCGAATGCAGATGTTAAATGTGACTGTTTGGATGGTACATACCAAAATTGCTTGCACTGATGAGGACCTACCTGTTTCTTAACAAATTCTGGGGACGAAGGAAATACATCCTGCACCCCGGTCGTATTTTGTGCTGTCAAAGCCGTGATGACACTCGTTCCATAACATCCATGAGCAGCAAAGGTCTTTAAGTCGGCCTATGAGACATATTTTTTGGTCAGACGTTTAAAGGTGAGAGCTCTCCGTGTAGAAGCTATAAGAATACCTGTATTCCAGCCCCTCCACTGGAATCAGACCCGGCTATAGTTAAAACGGCTGGTTGCATGATTGTAGACTCTCTAGAGCCGACTGGTCGCGAAAACCGATCGAGTCAAAAGGTACGTCATAATTTGAGTTCTTTATCTTATCTTTTTGATCTTTTTGATCTTTTTAATATTGAGTACTTGAGCCTGCATCATGGTGAATTGTGAAGCAGAGAGATACGGCAATCATCGAAGCTAATAACAGTATCAAGGAATACTTCCTACTCAGAAGGTTTCTGGTATGGAAGGTCAGACTCTAGAACGCAATTGTCGCACGGACTATGTGTCACGTGGTCATCAAAGAAAAACACGTTTCCGCCGAATTTTCTTTCTTCAACGCACTCAAGTCAAATTGCAGACCGTCGCTTTTCTCTTACTTCCACGACTGGTTTGTGCCAAAGCAGCGCGTAAAGGAAAACTGAAAGCTCCAACAATACAAAACCCATTCAGTAAAGCTTAAAAAATGGCCAGATTTCTCTTTGCGAATGCGTTCTACTGAATAGATACTATACAATGTTTTGACAGCGAAAAGTCAAAAAATTCTGTCGAGCAGAAATATGCACTGAAAAGAACGCGATTAGCCTATTAAGTATAATCAGTTGCTTTCAGTGTCCATTTCAGACAAACTGAAAACCATTGATAAACCATAAAAGGAAAGTTACATGACTTTCAGTTACCATTTCTTCTCGACAGAATTTTTCAACTTTTCGGTGTGTTTGAGGCATGACAGCAAACAGAATAATCGTAGACCGTTTCCATAAAAACACATCCGGTAACTGATACCAAATATAGTCAATTAACTCTGACGGCAAACCAACGGCAAACGTTTCTTCACAACCCGTGAGTATTTAATACTGTCTGCCGTCTAGCTCGGCTCTATAAAAGAGAACGGTTCCAGGTTTGTTTTGTGTGTGGAAAGTTATAGGAGAGCTTGGACATTGTTCGATCAGACTGTCTTCTACTCATGGTAAACATAAAAAGTAAGTAGACGCGTAGTGATAGAGTTGGAAGGGCGCAGGCGCCAATGAACCGTGGTAGGCACAGTGTGGAGCTAATTGACTACATTTGGTAATGGTTACTGGATACGTTTTTTTGTCAACGGTCTACGATTATTCCGTTTGCTGGAATGAAGAAGGCAGAAAAAGCAGTACATCGAGGGTCGTGTGCCATGAAAATAGTTAAGCGGATTACTAAGCAGAACCCGGGGTTCTGATGGAAAAATCACAAATATTAGAGCGCATCTGCAACGAGAATTTTGGATGGCCCCACCTTCCATACAGAGTAGATTTCAATGGATCCGAGCCTAAAAAATGGCCAAATTTCTCGTTGCAGATGCGCTCTATTATTTCAACTTATATTAATGAGTGACCAATCATTTGTTTGTCTTCAGCTCATGTTATGAATAGGCAAACGCGCCCCAGGGCAGGCGTCCCCAGGGCCGGGATGGATTACAAACGGGCATGCGAGCAACCGCTACACAAATACAAGTACAGAATACGAGAGGCAGGGCAGTATGGTACAGTAACAGTAAATAAAGTAGACAGAAATAAACCGGAGGTTACATTGGATGGTAAGACTACGGCCTGAAAGGGAGATACAATTCGAGCATTACATTTGATGGTAAGACTACGGCCTGAATGGGAAATACAAAATTGAGCGTTATACTGGGTGGGTGGGTGGGTAAGCAACGAAACACTGTGTATACAACGTTCAGTGAGCAAGAAGAGTTGAATAACGCATATAGAACATACCTGGGTACAGCGGGCAGTGAGCAAGAAGAGGGAAAGACTCGATACTCATGACCGCTGTACCCACATGACCGGAAAATTCCGGTGTTATGCCGAGCGCAGCTAAGAATTTTGCACAGCGGTGCAGAGCATAAGTTGCGTGCGACGCAACTGAGTCGTTTAGCGAAACGACTTGAGGGCAATAAAAGCACGTAGCGACGTGCACCCTTCGAGTCCTAGGACTCACAATATTGATCTAGGTAAATTCAAAATTTACCGTCAAACCCCGAGTAGGGGTTTGAATTCAGAATTGAATGCACCCCGCAGTGGTACGACTGGCGGCAATGAGGCAATACGTCATTTATTCATTTGACAACATGTCATCCGCAAACCAAAGGGAGGAAAGAATGAGTACACGCTTTCTCGAGTAGGAGAGGACGATGGGGATTACTCACATTATTAGATTATTGGTATCTTGGGTGCGAAAAACATCCCTATTGATGAATCTTCCGAGTCTGCTGTTCCGATTCGCTCCCATGGTAGGAGCTTCTAGTCCATCACCTCTTTCGAGGGCGTCTGCGTCTATCCAAGGTCGTGGACTGACTGAACCCTGCAGATCAGAGAACGAGACCGGGGGAGCAGAGTCTAATCCTCGTAGCCCAGCGAGCTGAGTACGAAGCATTACTTGATTGATAAAATCGGGATGAACATTCAGCGTGGTAGGTCCATAGAACGAGGTGGTCCCATAGAACGAATAAGAATTCGAATCTCTCCCAGGAGTGGTGATTGTAGGATTGTTGAAGGTATTGTTCGAGGAATTATTGAACATCTGTAGAGTTTCGATAAATTGGAGATTGTTTTGGGTTATACTCGAGCTGAGAGAGTTGGCGCTGGTACTAACAGTGCGAAGGATATTAGCATTATGGGCGGAAATGGAATTCCCAGTGGGAGTGGGAGTGGGTGTGGGTGTGAGCGCAGATGCGGAGGCTCCTTCGATTCCAACTCTACTTGCGATGGGCGGCGGGGAGCAACGATGGCGTGAGAGGGAAGCCGTTGTTAGAGTTGTACGACGCAGGCCGTCGAGAGGTGTGGTATTCCGATTAGATACTGTGAAATAGGTTAGTTTTTCGATAATCGAAAGTTTATGCTGTCAAAAAAAAAACGCACACTGAACAACCGGCTCTACCTCGTCGGGAACGTCTATCACAGAGGCCCGGCGACTATGCCGAGCTCTGTGAAAAATCGTGGATGGAGGAGGTACCATTGCGTTCAGGATAGTTCTAGAGCTGAAGAGATGGATTTTGAGTCCAGCGGTATGCAAATTTCGTCGACTCACATTATGACAAGCTTGCGGAGTTGGACTAGACTTGCGGGTCGAGAGCACAATTGGTAGGCAAGAGGGGGAAAGCAGGAATGCACGTGGGCGCCACTACAATACTCTGAACGGTAACGTTGTTAACAGCCTTTGTCCCAAGCTGCTGTCATTCGGTCCGACTTCGCCGCAGAGAAAAGAGCGGAGAGGGTTGAACATGGTGTTTCTTTTTTTTTTGGAGGCTGGGAATTGAAAGGTTTAAGGAGTGGTGAATATCTATGACCAGTAAAACTGTGTTCCTCGACTTAGTATTAGAATTTCTATTAGAAAAGAAGGGATGAAGATCACCAGGCCTTATATTTTATACGTAGTACTTGCTACTGGTATACGGCCAACCTCGATGTGCGGGCACGTTCATTGGAAGAGGGGTGATTAATAGCCATCATATTTCCAGGGATACGGATATGACTTCGAAGAACAGAATAAGTCCGACTGAAAGCATCAGAAAGCTTGCAACTTGAATTCCCCAACAGCAGTAACTTAACGTTATCCTAGCTTTTTGAGGGACCGCTGAGACGCCAGATTCTTTGTAAAGTCCACGGGAGAAGACGATCATAAGAGGACGCTAGTGACTTTTTTTGCATAAACATAGTGTTGAGCCTGAGTATGAAGCTACGTAGAAGAATTGCAGTGTTGACATTGATATTGAGCGCTCTGAGCGCTTGAGCCTGCATCATGATGAACCGTGAAGCGGAGAGACACGACGATCATGGAATCCAACAGCAGTGTGTTTTGGACATCAAGGAATATTTGAGAGAATTCCTACTCAGAACGTTTCTGGCTATGGAAGTCGTTGCAATGGCTAGGCGGCACAATGTGGCACGGACCATGTATCACGTGGTCATCAAAGTAAAACACGTTTCCGCCGAAATTTCTTTCTTCAACGCACTCAAGTCAAATTGCAGACCGTCGCTTTTCTCTTACTTCCACGACTGGTTTGTGCCAAAGCAGCGCGTAAAGGAAAACCTCGGATGTCTTAGTGCTTTGATTGCTCCAAAGTCGTGCAATCGCGTTCGTCGTCGTTTTGTCTGGTAGGGCGGGGAACAGAGCCGGCAGTTCGTACATATTTATCCTTTTCTTTGTCCTTTTTTTTCTGTTGTACTTTCAATCCAAGCTGTTTTGATTTCGAACGAAACGAAAAAGATATCGAAGTGCTCTACTTACCGGAGAAGGATTTAATTACAGCCAGTTCTGCGGTTTGGGCTTTGAGACGCTGAAAACCTGGATAGATGGATAGGTACGTCTGCGACCGTTAACTTTAAATTTACATTTGGCGGATTGCGCTCTGGTCTCTGGGTTGATTTTGAACCGGAATGTTCCATACCCAGACTATGACCCACATAGAAATGGATCCCAACGGCCGTCAAGCTTACCGCTGTCGCACGGAATAGGTTTCGATGCGAGCGTCGAGGTTTTCTTTTATACGTCGACTTGTCATTTTTTTTTGAACCTTACAGAACCTCTCAACCACGCAGCTTGCCCCGCTTAGCTAGTCGTTGCGGTCTCAGTTTGCACTCGAGCTTGGGCTTTGGCTCCTTGATAAGGAAACGTTGGCTCTACTCCTCGTATTCCAAAGAAAATCGTCTGGCCTTTCCTTCTCAGCAAGGAAATGTCGTCCAATGAAGCTCAGGTTGGATAGGTGCGAGTACACTGCTTGAAGTCAGGTTTGCTGTCTTGCTGTAGCTTTGAAAGCAGCCTTCCTTCGTTTCACCTCGATGACTTTTCCATCCATTGACTTTTTGATTTATACCCTCGAAGTCCTGGTATTGCTGTGCTCAAGTGCTGCTGCATACCGCTGTGTTATTGTTTCATCCTCACGAAGAAATCGGGTAATGACATGAAAGTGGGCTGGCTGCAACATTTTTGAAAACTCTGCGTCTCCGGTGTAACGATGTTAGCATGGCCATACCGATCAGATCACCGGAGTACTCATACTTAAATGCGACAATATTACCTCCATCCCAGGAAGTTTACATCTACGATTTAGTACATCTATACAAGTATATTCGTTGACATCTAATGGTACTTGAGTTCCCTTTGGTAGCCATCGGTACGGATGGTCAAGAGAAAGACGATGACAAACTGACTACTGGCCGGGTACGCGTACTTGCGCAGTCACATCAATGTACACCTTTAACTTACGACAAGGCAACGTGATATTTCTCTTAGCACAGACTTGTGCCTTTCTATAAAAGACGAGCTGGACGCGTCCGTTCAACACAACAAACCCCGACTCACTCTCAACTCGTCTGCAAATGCCTTCTTACATTGCAGGCATCTACATCTCACACAACCAAGGCATGGAGGCCATCGTCGCCGCCTCCACTTTGGCAACCTTGGGTGTATCAAGTACGTATACATAATGTCTAAAACGTTCAACGCGAAAACTCGCGTGCATGGACGTGTTCAAAACATACATGTATACAAAGATCCTAACCCTCTCCTCGTCTTTCAGTCGTTCGCCAAAACAAACTCCTTAAATCCGCAACTTCCGAAGCCGGCAACCCAACCGCCCATCCCGAATCTCTCCTAGGCAAACTCGTCACCCCTATCCACGCTCTGACCTTGTTAGCCGTCCCCGCTTCTTACCTCGTCGCTGTCCTCTCAAACTCGTTCCATCAACCCGAATGGTACACTGACTTGGGAGGTCTCCCTCTCGAATTGGATTTGAAAGTCGGGATCGGTGGGAAAGCATGGATTAGGACTGGAGCAGCTTTGGCGTCGATCCCGATGGCATACATACAGTCTTGGATTTTCAAGACGTTGGGGAAGCAGATGCATTTTATCTCGGTACGTAGGGGGAGGGTATATTTATCTTTGAACGAAATAGACGCTGATGCGTGGACACACTGCATTTGGACTACAGCCCAGAGAAAAGGGAGAAATTGTCTCGACCGGTCCATACGCCTATGTCCGTCATCCTGGTTATACGTGAGTCCAGTCGTTTACCTCGTTCCCTATAATCCCAAATTTGTTTTTTGGTTCTGATGTATGACGCGTGCGTTTACGTTTTACAGCCTTGCTCTCACTCAAGTCATCTTTTGGGCGCCCGCATTCTGGTCATGGATTCCTCTTGTCGGTGCTGGAGTATGTCTCGTTGCTTTCGGGGTGAAAATTCCTATCGAGGTCTGTAATTATTGCCTGTGATTTTTGGGAAGCTTCAGTTGATCATCCCCGTTCTCATTACAGGAAAAACTCATAGAAGACGATCCTGCTCTCGGCCCTCAGTACCAAGAGTACAAGAGGAAAGTGCCCTACAGACTTATTCCCTTTGTCTGGTAAATTATTGTGCCAGTAATTGTTCGATTTTATACTTCGGCCATGTTCCTGTCCATGTTCCATGAGAAGGCCGCTCTATATTGTTCACGGAATCTGGAATCATATACATCTTATTACCATCTAATGCCATTTTTTTTGATTCGTTACAGCTAATGTTGTTCGCACTTAGTTATAAAATGAGTGGAATAAATCAAGCACAACAAGCACAAAAAAACCTAATTACATCTATTTAGTTCATAATCCAACGACCATCTATTCTCGGCCACTTTCTTCTAACAGAGGGAACCACAAACTCTTTTTTGGATCCCACTTCAACTTGGGACAACTCGACTTGTCCTTGACTCTTCCGATATTTTCACAAGTCTCAATTAAAATGTGAAGGACCTGCTCAAAAACAAGTCAAGTTGAGTACAAAATTTGATTGAGTGATGCATAAAGCCGTAGTAAAAAAATCACCTTCAATCTCTCCTCTCTCCAATCCGCTGCCCATCCACCAACACAAGCGCGCCCGCTAGGTCCAGCGAATACAGGAACAGGTTTGTTACTCTCACTTTCGACCAGACCTGAGAGAATCGACTGAGCCAAAGAAAAACCCTCGGAAGGTGGGTTCAGTTCGTCCTATATCAGAGAAAAGTAGAGCGTCATCAGCTGAAGGACTCAAGCCAGGCACAAGCAGTACAAATCAGATGGTAATGTGATATGCATATAACGACTCACGTCTATGACTTCGCTCATATCAAAGAGATACTCCCTCAACCTAGGCGGCGAGCCCACTGGTAGGGTTTCACAATCGTCGTATCTTTCCAAGAATGCCCACTTGTATCTCCTCATCAGATTCATTCGAGTTTGGGACCATGACTGGGTTCTAGGGACATCAGACTTTACGAGAAGCTGGATATGCCAAGTCCAGCAAAAGTGAGTCAATGAGTCGGGGAAGATAAGTCAAGAAGAGAGAAAACCTACGGAGAACATAGCTTCACACATTATTTGCAGAGCCGTCAGGAATACACGTTGGAAGTGGAGTTCTTGATGGGCCTCTGTCTCTGTCGGTCGGAGTTCCAGAATCAGCGTCCCAAACTTTTCTGAGGGAGGAAAAAACGAAATATACCTTGTACACTCAACAACACCTGTACTCCAATTATCTTATCCAACAAATTCAATTGATCTTCTACAATCTTCGCCGCATACCAATACGCGAAATCCTTCTCGTTTGCGCTATACAGTTCCAACTGAAATCCTGAAAGGATAATCTCACGCATACACGAGAAACGATGATAAAGCGGTATCAAAGGCGAGGCGAGGACAAGAGCGGAGTCTCGAGAAGAAAGCGTGGAATAGTCGAGGTCTGTGATGATGATAGAGAGAATGTCATAGACGACGTGCCATTCGAAGATTTCTTTGGCGAAATGTCGACGACGACGGGGTGGATTGAACCATTGGCCTCGGATATGGGGAACTATTGTCTGATTGGGGAAAAACGACGTTAGGCAGGAGCCGTAAGGTGTGAACGAGTCAGGTCCAGTGACGTTCTCACCTTGATGATACTTCTTTCAACATCTCTCATTCTGGTACTTCCGGGACCTCCAAAAAAAGTTGCTATCCTGTTGTAGTGCACTCCGAGCGTTTCGAAGAAGAACCGATCGACGAGCCAAGTAGAAGGATATTGGTTGAGTACGAGAATGCCATCAAAGAAGGCAGACTGTCAAGGAGTTGTAAATCAATGATAAGCTCCAACTTTCTTAGGTGGATGCCCCTTACTTGTGTGCTTGACCGGACATAGGCCGGTCTTAATGAAATTGTAGGCAACAGGTTACATAAATTTCCAACTATCTGCACGGAGCGGTTTAGTCCAATTCATGATATAGGGGTGAAGAGAAAGTGGAACACACATTCCAGGTAGATACGTCTCCGATCTTTGCTAGTGTCACCAGCTCCTCCCAACCATCTAACCAGTCCTGCAATTTTACCCAAGTCTCCTCCTGCGGCGGAAGTTCAACGACACGTATGGGCATGAACGTGTTCAAACGTCGTGCAACGTATGGGTCAAAGGCCGTATGTGCAGGAGAGTTTTCTGGAGGGGCAGGGACAGTTGATACTTTGATGTGAGATAACAAGCCTCGTGCATCGAATAACAATTGACGGAACGTTGCAGGATCGTGAAACACATTGTTTTCCTGTAACTTGAGTAAAGAGAGTCGGAATTCTAGACGGAGCGTCAAAGCGTCTCGCCAGTTGGATGGCACTATTTCCAACGGGAAAGAGAGACATAGAATCAGTCTTCGTTGTCAATTCGGAAATTACGTTAGATAGACGGACGAGCCTTTGGTCGTATTCATCAACCAACCGATGGCTTCTTTCAAACGCGCTATTGCCGCTTTCACAGGCCACCCCTCCAGAAGTGAGACTTCGCACTTGTCTGCTTGCCAGTCTTCTGTCTAGGGAGACGAAAATAAGTTACAATTAAGAATCAATAAAAAAGCTTACAGTGACTCACATCATTCACGCCACCTTTCACTAGCTCCCTCCACGCCAAATCGCAGGACTTTAGAAGGCCGGACACGTATGCTCTCAGGACAACAGTGACGAGTTCAAGCGGGCGGTCAGGATCCCTTACAAGTAAGTGAGCGTATGGCAACATGTCGGGATCGATTTCCTGAAAGTGATGAATGTACAAGAGCGTGAACACGGTATGCACAAGCTGATTTGAGGTATGCCATTCCATCTATAGCTCCAGGGAAAAGAGCGGTGAATTTTGGATAGTTTTAATAAAACTTAAAATGTCAGTACCTCGTAAGAAATCGACCGATCTATAATCCAGCAAAGTTCTTCCGGAAGAAGAGGCGTAAGAGGATTGAAAGGTTGTTTACGCTGTGTCCCGATAGTCATTCCGGTGTCAAGACGTGGTTCACCAATCTAAACATAAAATAGAGGTATTTTAGACTTTCTTGAACAAATTTAGAGCGAGTACCGCACCTCTAAGGCACTCATGGCATCATGCAGCGAAAACCCGTCCATCATGATCATTTGCTCTGAGTGCATAGCTAGAGATGGAGGAAATGGGGAGTATATATAAGTGAAGATATTCAGTGAGGACGTTTGACTACGCACCGGCGGAAGCCTGCGCAAAGAGCTCCGTGATATCTCGAAATTCGTCGCCCCCAGGAATCTCATAATCTACGTCCATAGCTAGTGAATTGATGGCATTTATCGGGTTGAAGTTAAACATCTAAGCCCAATTTGAAGCTGAGCGTATGGTTTGAAAGGCACAGGAGGCAAAGCTGACGCTGTTTTGGAATGTCATGAAAGTAAAAAAAGAGAGGAAAAAAAAAGAAAAAATAGACGCACAAATCGCGACACGGCAAATACTAAAATAACAAATTATAAACGTAATCACAAAGGTACGCAATCTTCTCGTTCGCGTCCACCACCTCCAGAAAATAGGAGAGTCACTGTAGACTCTCAAAACCTAATACGACGCTGCTAAAGACACTACGAACGGTGTCTGCAATGAAAAGGAGCGTATCGGCGCGCTCCAGTGCGCGCCTGACCACAATGGCATTGTCATCTCATACAAGTCCTCACAATGCTTCTGTTACTCTATTCGAACTGGGTTCTTCTGTTACTGCCTCGGGATCTACGACACCAGCCAGGCCAGCCAAACGTTTAAAGCTATCTCAGGAAGAAGCTCATAAAGAAGAAGATTCTTTGTCGGAGCTTTCTGACGTCCCATGTTCCCCAGAGCCACTCGCAGGACTACCCAAGATGACGCCGAAAGCATCTGCAAAATCGAAGAAAACACGCAAATCGGAAGGGAAATCTCCAGAGAAACCCAAATCACCGAAGAAGCCAAAACCCATACCGTCTGCCCTTGAGGTTCCTCACCCGACCCCTGAGAATTGGAAAGTGGTTTACGGCAAAATCAAAGAGATGCGGTCGAAGATAGTCGCCCCTGTGGATACGATGGGATGTGATCAATCTCATTCCAAAGAAACGGATCCCAAGGTATGTGGAATAGTATATGTCCAATCTTCGAATACTGAAGACCACTCAGAACGGTCGCATTTCGACACTTGTTTCTCTAATGCTTTCGTCTCAAACGAAAGACGAGGTCACAGACACTGCTGTCTCACAGCTTCGTACGGCACTGGGTGGCGCTATCTCCGTGGCGGCCATCATTGACGCTGACGATGATACAATATCATCTGCGATTTGCAAGGTCGGATTTTGGAGGAGAAAAACACAGTAGGTCTTTGCTTTCTCATCATCAGAAAGAGCCAACGATATAATCTCAACCCCTAGGTACATCAAGCAAACAGCTGTTTTACTTCGTGACAACCATGACTCCGACGTACCCAAGACCGTTGACGAGTTATGTGCGTTACCTGGCGTTGGACCTAAAATGGCATTTCTAGCTTTACAAATAGCTTGGGATCTGTAAGTACCTCGTAATTCCTCGAAACACATATCCTTTTGAAATCCTGGCTTCGTGCTAGCAATCATGGTATCGGTGTAGACGTCCACGTTCACCGTATCACCAACCGTTTAGGATGGCACAAACCTCCGTCCAAGACTCCCGAGGAAACTCGTTTGAACTTGCAATCCTGGTTGCCAAAGGAGTTTTATCTCGAGATTAATTACATGCTAGTTGGATTTGGACAGGTAAGCACATCTGAGCGTCACATCTTAGTTGATCTTTGTTCAAAAAACATCACCCGCTTTGATAGACCATTTGCACCCCGGTCGGACCCAAGTGTGATCAATGTACACTGAGTTCCGAGGACCTTTGTCCAAGCGCTCAGATAGTCAAGCCAAAGACCATAAAATCCAGGTCCAAGTTGACCAAGACAACGCGGGGTAAGATCCTTACTCAGGGAGAGGTAGACGAAGAACATGCGGACGCAAAACCGAAAATTGAGATCGCTTTCGAAGAGGAAGAGGTCAAGTCTCGTGTTGTTGAGCCGGTGGCGACCGCGGACGAGACGACTGTCAGTGACCATTTAGTTTCCGCAGTCAAGATTGAAGAAAGGGAGTAGTTCCTTTTGGACAAAGAATCTTCAAACACTTCGCTGCTCGATTTTAGCCTTCCTTCCCTCGGGCCTTCACCTTGTCCATAAATATCTCGGCCTGGATCATTAATTATCCGTTCATTGAATGTCATCTCTTCCCGACTCCACCATCCATGAAAAAGAATCTTACCGCTCGGCCGGTGTGTCCGTCCTTGGACGAGATTCAAAGCAGATGTTTGGAATATACCTTCCTGTACAACCGCTACTTCTCCGAAGGATAACACTCTGGAACCTTTGGAGTCATATGTTGGATGGGGCAATGTATACAACGTTCCTATTCGCAGCTTGACTCAAGCAATCTCCCTGTCTTTTCGCATGAATGATGAAAGAGGTATAGGGTTTAATGTCAATGTCAAATATACACAAAAACATGTCTCTTGTACATTACATACATGAATAATGCCCGTAATACAAATACATGTGCCTAGTCCACCAAAAAAGAAAGAAAAAGAGAAATAAGGGTAGAGGTTTGTTACCTGAAGGAACTGGGACTCAGTGACCCTGCTGATAAATTACTGCCGCCAGTCGGGCCTGCAGAAAAGAGGGATGCTATCAGTCTGAATTTCGAGAGACGAAAAATGAAGCAAGTATCTGAAACACACCTTTTCCGACGTGTTGTCTCCTCAGTGAGTTCCCCAAAATCCGGTCCACGCTTCAACGAAGGCCACTCCCGACTATTGTGATTTAACGTTTGATTTGCAGGGAGTTGGCGATGGAGGTTGACTCCCTGTGATGAAGGGCCTGAAGAGCCTGAAGAAGAGGCGACTGGAAGTCGAGATTGGGGAAAGAGACCACCGGGTAGAGTAGGTACAGGAACGGATGAAACACTCTGAGAAGGAGCAGGCACTCCAACTGACTCCTTCGTCTGTCTAAGGTACAGGTGCTCGATAGGGGAAAAAATCAAGTTGTAATGATGTCGGAGGAGCTTTGGGACGTGTATCATAGAGCGTCCGTCAGGTGCTAAATAGTGCTCACAGAGGCAGAAAGAAGGAAGTAGTGTGGACCACGTATTGTTATTCGTAAGCTGCCCGAAGGAAAAACGTCAAAAAGCAATGGAAAATCCGGGTGGAACGAGTTTGTACGTACTACTGCACCACCTCCTCGAGCAAGGACGGCCGCGAAGAGAGCAAACATGTTGATAGGCTTGCCAGCAACACATATAGTACAAAGTTGCGGGCCTAACTGGATATCCTTGAATGGGGAGATAGAATGGTCATAGTTGGGAGATGAAATGCCAAGAAGTGGCGGAGGAAGTGGAGTCTTGCGCATAGCATGAGCGCTACGGAGATCAAACAGGACCTTGAGAATGCGTTCCTTGAGCAGATCAGGATTCCTTGGACGACGTTGCTGGTTGACAATGGGAATAGTAGTCGCCTGCCTCAGTGTACCTTGTTGTATGTTCGATCCTCCCACTTGCAGAGTCTCCGGACTTCGACTAGTTGCGACGCTCGCAATGAACCCTTTCAGCTTCTCGTTCTCTCGTCTCTGCGCTTCTATCTGTCCAAAAAGTCTATTTTTAAGTTCCTCGGCGCCTTCTAGTTCCCTGTTCTTCTGCTCGAGTTGATTCTTCAGAAAATCTCCTTCTCGCTTAGCAGAATTGCACTTGGATACTAAGTGGTTTATTGTGTTTTTCATAGAGCTCGCTTCCTTTTGCTCAATCTGTAACTGTATGAAAAGAGGCGCTATCTGTTGCTTCATGTTATCTGCGACGTCGAGTAGCTTGCGCTATGTGGGATTTTGTTGACTAAATGGCCAAGCACTAAATTATTCAATAAAGACTCACTGCAGTCATTTGATCCACGCTCAGCTCTTCAGTTACAGTTCTCATCTTATTTTCTAGACCCTTCAGTCTTGGCGCATAAATATCGGGGCCTAACGTATTTAGTGCATGACCGAGCAATTCGGCTCTCTCTCCGGTGGCAGTACCAGCAGGTGTCAAGAAGACTCTGTGTGGTGCATTGTCCCTCTTGCCACGACACATGGGACATGTCTTTGGACTGTTTTTCTGGCTCTGAGCGATTTGAGAAGTACAGATGTCACAGAACCCATGTCCTGTGTAAAAGTTTCGAGGAATATTCAGTAGTGGGAACCAAGACATAGACCATTAGCAGAGGGCTGACCACATTTGGAGAAGAGAAACCGTTCGAGAGGGAGCTCTTCCTGGCAAATGTCGCATAGAATGAGCTCGAGAGTGGCCATCCGAAAGAAGGATGGAGTATGAGGTACAGAGCCTGCAAACGGGATGGGTGAAAGGGATGTTAAAGGGCACAAACTAGTGTGTGTCCTCCACGTGCAGAATGGAACATGTGTTTGACAATGCAAATGCAGGGGGAAAAAGTACAATCTGATGAGCCTGACCGTTAAGATCACGATGCAATTATAAGCACTTGCATGTATTGCGATGTTTCATGAGAAGTGCCATATAAGGATGTAGTGCTCGATAAATTGTGTAATAAAGGTGTCGTAAGCATCGACTGTACACAGAGTAAAAGTATATATGAAAGGATGTATGTATGCATGAAAGTACTATAAAGTACTGGTATGTATGCATGAAAGTACTAGTATGTATGCATGAAAGTACTAGTATGTATGCATGAAAAGTACTATTATGTATGCATGAAAATACTAGTATGTATGCATGAAAATACTAGTATGTATGCATGAAAGTACTAATGTATGCATGAAAGTATGTATAGGAGAGAAGTACATCGTACTTGGGTTAGACAGTGCGGTGATATCCGACAATATAGTACACATGATGATGATGGAAAAGTAGTGGTACGATACAACATACGGCTAGACGGAAGAATAGATTTTGCGATGCTTCGTCAACAGCGGGCTTGGTTTCGAGAGTTGGTGAATGGTTTCTGAAAGAATATTTAGCCGTACAGAAATTGGGAAAGCGGACACGAAAACATTACCTTGTCTGATGACGGCCCGACAATTAGTGAATCATCGTTATCGTCCGAGTTACCCTTGCGTTGTGTCAAACCCTTGCTTAGCACCTTTAGTTTCTTCTTGTATAAACGAGTCTGGAGACGGAGGTTAGGCTGAAGCATTTAAGAGAAAGTTGCATGTCAACGTACCTGCATCTGCTCATCTTCTACATTCTTTTTCCACTGTACAACCTCCGCGTCCCTCAGACTTATTATCCCCATTTGCTGTGATATCATATCTTTCAACGTGTCAATTTCTTGCCTCTGTTTCTCTATCGCGACAGCTTGTCGAGCATTAACCTCATTTGCATGTACCAACGCCTTCTGTTTCTCCGCAAGATGTCCCTTTAAGCATTCCACCTCCCTCTCCACCTTCTGCGCGTTTTTGACTCGGGGTAACCATTGATTGACTTTTTCTTGCAACGCGAGTTTTTCGTGTTGCTCAAGCTGAAGTTGGAAAAAGAGAGGCGCTATTCGTTCATCCATTTCCTTCGCGACATTGAGGAGTCTATCCTGAAGGGAAAAGATTCGAACAAGTCAGAGAAAAAGAGAGAGCACGCCTAAAGAGAGAGATGGAACGCGTAATAGGAGACTCACCGCAGTAGCTTGTTCCACATTCACCTCCTCCGCGAAGCTCTTTATCCTTTTCCCAATATTTCTCGTACTCTTTGTCGAGGATTCAGGCCCTATTGAGTCCAGTGCAAGACCGAGGGCTTTCCCTTTCTCTTCAACAGTGGTGGCAGCCGGAGTCAGATAAACTCTATGCGGTTCGTGATCTCTCTTCTGTCGGCACATAGGACACGTTCTCTGAGTGATTTTGGGTGTACAAGAGTCGCAGTAGCCATGTCCTATATACAACGTTTCCAAGTAAAAATCGAAAGTCGTCGTCGTCGTTAGTCTAGAATTCTCGTATTGAAGCAAGATTCGAAGACAGCTGGGACTGACCGCATCTGTAGAAGAGAAATCTTTCAAGAGGTAGGTCTTCTTGACATATGTCACATAGAACAAGATAGGTCATCTTCCCAGAAGATGGAGTTAGGGGTCAAGAGAAAGTGGCTTTTGTCCTGTGACTCCTGTCGACCCGAAGTGTGGAAGCTCAGCGCTCAGCGTGTACACTAAGCTCGGTACCGCCAACGAAATTTCAATGCCCCATGGCTGAGTTGGTTACAGCGTCCGACTGTTACGTCATTGTATCATCGGAAGGTCGAGAGTTCGAGCCTCTCTGGGGCAGTGAACCAGTCCTACCAACAACTTTTTCCGGCAGAAATATGGAGGGAGAAAGAAGATTTTTCCTTTTTGTTATCATGACGAAATCTTTCTAATTTAGAGTCTCACTTTCCTAGACTCTAAAGCCAACTCTCTGGCATAAATCAGTGATTCTGATGAAGGTTGTTTTTGCTATTCGTACCGATATCATGACACCCTCTCATAGCCATTTTGCTTTACATACATCATGTTATTTGAACCTCTTTAGTAACTGGGTATCCTCACGATACAATGCATATATAAATAATGAGAGATAACACCCGCGTAAACCCTCCCCACTTCCTCCTAGGTTAATTAGTTCCTATGCTCTCTCCAACTCTCGTCACTGGCATCCTCCACCAGAAAACGATACCAATACACCGCTATGGGTGCCGTAGACAGATGCCATAACGCGTGCGCATCGATCATTCGTCCAAAAGGCGGGAAATCGAACAATTCAAGACCCGTAGCTGCAGTAGTGAAAAAGACGAGTATCGCTGCCTTTCCGACAAAACGAGGTCGGTACGTTTTCGGTCGATTTGGAAACCTTCGGATGAGAGGTAGTGACGCGGGAAGAGAATACACGAGCCACAACGCGTTGTGAGTAAGGCCAATGATGAGATTGAATACGACATTGTAGAAATAGTCAAAACGAGGCAACAGAGTGAGGTAGGAGATGTGACATATGAAAGCGATGGCACAGAGGGTTGTCCACAGCTTTAGCGTCGCAGTTTTCTGAGACGATCGTTCTGTCGCTAAGGAGAGCCGGGGTGGAGTGTAAAGGTGGAATAAACGTATCACAGTAAAGTACAAAGCAAGTAGGATTGTCAAAGCTGCAGAGAAGTAATCCAGCTTTTCTGTCGTAGGGGTATCTAGAAACAAGCCCTGTCAAACTCTGTGGATAGAAAGATAACGTTTTCGTGACGCACCTCTTGTATGGAAGATGGCCGACCAGACCCATGTGTTTATGCTTGCAAATGACCACCACAGGTAGTAAGATCTGAGAGGATTTGCAGACGAAATCTCGCGTCTAATTTTCGATGCGCCCCGCCAATGAGCCCAAAGGTTGAGAAGGGAAAATGCCACAGATGCAGGCTCTTGCATACCAGCAAAGCGCCAAAAGGGCCACTTGCCGTAGTATTGAACAATTTTAGTACCGGATTCGATCGTTTTGGTGGTTAGTTGATGCATGCAGGTATATTTGCAGTTATCCGTGCACGTCCATCTTGTAAGTCGTAAAGAGAGCGGTAGAAGTTGGGGTTGGTGACATTGGGTCGAGTTACAGTAGGATACACAGTCTTTAAACTCTTGTGAACGATCCCCAGCAGATGAAAGGGCTAGCAGCACATGAGAGCTTATGGAAAGAAAAAAAAGCAGGCAACGCATAGAAGACTGGGATGTCGAAAGTGTACACCCATCATGTTCACATTGATCATCACGTTTGCGGAGGTTGAATTTCATTTTCCGACAGACGCGTACCGCCCTTGCTTGAAACTTCGAAGTGTTTTTTTTGTCAAAGTGTTTTTCTCCCTTCCTTTCGATTCTGCTCTCTCGATTTGCTCAATCTCCCGCATAATCTCACACCCAAAAGGAAACCTTGATTACATCGGCATACCCACTTCGTAATTACGAATTCTCCTTGTCATGTTCGGGACAAGCACTGGTCCTCCTACCTTTTCTTCTACATCCTATTTCCTCGATAGAGGCCCTCATGGGGTAGCAGAACCTATTACAGAGCGAATAAATGTAAGAATAATGAACAAATTCCCCTGAATTCGAACTAACTTGTTGAAACTTAGCCTCATTCTCGACCTATTGTATCTTACTATTTTCCAAAAGGCGTCGGTGCACACCACTATGGAGTAAGTCCTTGTAGATAGCGCATTGACGACATCTCTAAACAATTACTGGATCTCAGGAAAGACATCCCATGAAACCGGCTAGACTGACACTGACGAACGCTCTAGTTATGGGATATGGTCTGCATAAGCAGATACACCATATCTACGACGTTCGCTCGGCGACACGAGAAGAGCTCGAAATGTATCACGATCGTGATTATATTGACTTTTTATCAAGGCAAGTATTTATGATGCCAAACATTAGTTATCTGCACGCCTCAGACTTCTGACCAACAAAAAAAATGCGTGGTATTCTAGAGTGACGCCTTCTAATCAGACAGAAATGAAGCACATGATTGATGTCTTCAACTGTGGTGAAGATTGTCCAATATTTTCGGACATGTTTGAATTCTGTCGTATGTATGCCGGTGGTTCACTTGCAGGTGCACGAAAGCTAAGTGCTGGAACCACCGATATCGCAATCAACTGGTCCGGTGGACTTCATCATGCTAAACGTGGTGAAGCCAGTGGTTTTTGCTACGTCAACGATATCGTTCTCGCTATTCTCGAACTACTCAGGTAATTAAAAACCCCTATCTCCAAGATCATCTGCCCTTTGACCAATTTTGTTTTGATTGTTTGCAGATACCATCCTAGGGTTTTGTATATCGACATTGACATACATCACGGAGATGGTGTGGAGCTTGCGTTCTACCAAAGCAACCGTGTCATGACCGTCTCTTTTCACAAATACACTGGAGACTTCTTCCCAGGAACCGGAAAACTCGACGATAACGGTTCGGGACCAGGAAAGCATTTCGCTCTCAACGTGCCTTTATTGGATGGTATAGATGATGACATGTATCTGACGATCTTCAAAACCGTCATCGAAGACGTCGTCACATCGTTCAGACCGAGTTCCATCGTTTTACAATGCGGCGCTGATTCTCTTGGTTGCGACCGACTTGGTGCATTCAATCTCTCCATCGCCGCTCATGGTGAATGCGTGAACTTTGTTCGAAAATTCAATGTTCCACTTCTCGTCGTTGGTGGAGGTGGTTATACTCTACGAAACGTCTGTCGATGTTGGACATACGAAACCTCTGTTCTCGTCGGCGCTCATATCCCCAACGAACTTCCGGTAACCGTATACGACTCGTTCTTCGCCAAATCTCATTGGAAACTTCACCCTCCCCTAACAGGTCAAGTTGAAAACCAAAATTCTCCTGCTTCTCTCCAACGTATCACGATGAGCATTCGGAACAAACTTCGATATCTTCAGGGTGCACCGAGTGTCGCGATGCAAGAGATTCCTCCTGATATCCAAGGTTTGATCGGGGACGAAGAGAAGACCCTTGAGGAAAAGCAAGAAGAGTTGGGAACGGCTGCTGCTGGAGAGTTTAAACCAGATGAATCGGTATCAAGGAACGAGTTTTATGATGGAGATAACGATCAAGACCATGATCCCGTACCTCCCCGTAGTCGTGGCGCGTCTACAGGTAGAAGAGGACGAGGGCGGGGACGAGGACGTGGCCGAGGAAGAGGTACTAGGGTTATCTCAGTAGCTGTCATAGATGATGATTCGGACGATGAACCCGCACCAAAGAAACCGGGGCGGGGTAGAGGTAGGGGAAGAGGGCCTGGGCGTCCTCCAGCGAAGCGAGGCCCTAAACCCAAGGAGTCGAAGGACAAAGAGACAGAAGAGAGTAATGCGGAAATTGAGGGGGATGCTGAATCAGATGCCACACCGGCTAACGATTCTATGGTTGTGGATAGTTGAGTTACTAGTACGTAGGTAGTTGAGTCCATCGAGTTCCGACGGTCTCAATTGTCGTACGAATAACCAATACCTAGTCGTTTAGATATCTAGACTCATACGTAGACTAGTTATTCAAAGATGGAGACACAAATTCTGTGTATAGAACAAGAACAGTAGTGACGCTTAAACGGCAAGTATAGATGCCATCTGTGCAGTATGCAATCCGGCTGTATCCTTATTAGGTCTTCTTCCTTAAGACAAAGATCGAGTTTCTCGCTTGTCATTCATCAGCAGTTCACTTCCGAGCCTCATTTTCAAGCTGGGTTCTCGTTTTCTCGAACAACCTCAGTGTCGGTCAGGCTCTACATTAGTGTGCCAGTAAGCTTGGGACCCTATCCTTCGTATACATGTACAACATGTTTTCGGAACGTCTCAAAAGCCGTGATGGAAAGGAAGCCTAATCATAAACTACTGGAAATTTCCCTGGCCTCCAGCTCTGTGGTCGTTCTTTTGAGTCTGGGGTAGTATACATCAGGTATCCATCTCATCTACGATTCAGTGGATTAGTCAAGTCATCTACTAAGTTAGCGTCGAGGCATGCACGAATTCTCAATAGATGGAAGCTCGCCTCATTTACGTAGGATGCTTTTTTTAAAAATGCCAGACTGGCAGTCGTTGACATCATGTCAGGGCACTAGAAATAGCTGAAACCAAATCTGAGGACCTGCCATGCGCCGCGGCATAAATCCGAACACTGTAGAATTAGCTCCGGAAGACTCGTTCGATGTAGCAGAGTCCAACACATGGTCCCTTTGGGCGGTTAGGTGGACGAAAAGGCCTGGGTCATTGCCGTCAAGGGTCTTTCTGATCGAGTACGTCTTTGACAGTGAGCTCAAGAAAGACCTAAACGAAATTTGTTGACTAGGTGGCTACGCCACCATTGACTATTATTTTGTGGCTATGAATTATACCTTGACCAATATTCCAGCTGTCAAGGCTATGGGCTCGGTACCAGGAACAAGAACCCGTCTCACTATCTTGAGGTGTAAAGATCGAATCAATCGGTGGTATCACACCCCGCTCCAGCCTCCTTCTAGGATTGCGCCACTCACCCGCTTCGGATTCGGAGTGTGGTTATGAGAGATCCTTGTTTCGCAAGGGATATTTGGGACCCTCGCGATCGGTATTTATGACCGAAATTAATTAATGACGACGGGGATCGTACGATCTGCGGGAAAGTTCTGTCGGTAGTAGTAGTGAGCCGCCGAACAACCAACATGATCACGGCGGGGTTTCGTACGTTTCTCTTATGTTTTCAGGGTGTAGATTGCGACTATTTTAGCTTAAGGGGGTAAGTAGACTACCCGAACTGACTTGAAAGTTTTAGAATCTGATAGAAAAGATGCACTAACCTTGCCACATGTACTTCACCAATTTCATTTATGGTAAAATAGATTGCAGTCAGAAATCCTGTGATTCATTGAAAACAAATTAGAACGTGAACTATGACAAATTGTAGTAGCTACTAGAAAGCGAATTGTTCTAGAAAATAGTGAGATGTAGGTCTACTAGATCTACTGATACATCAAATTATACGTGAACATAGAGGGTAGTTTAAAGATGAATTGTGTAGTATACAATATGCACGGACGTTATACAGACAAAAGAAAGAAAGAATTAAATTACAAAAGGTATGGTAGCATGAAGGTCCTATCTATATCCACAGTTTTTTGAGTCCATGCTCTGGTGTATCCTATAGTATGAGAGTCACATCTGGCTGCTTTGATACAATTCTTGAATTTTAGCGAGCTGGTAATCTACGAGAAAAGGCTAGGTATTCAGCAATGAAGTACGGCGACGATAAATCAACACAGTATTCTACTCACTCATCAGTGGCGAATCCAGCGAGAACAAGGCCATTGTCGCAAACACCTTTTCCAACTCCTCTGCCAACTCGTTCTCCTGCTGTCTAGTATCAACGGGAACACCTCCAGCCCAGCCCGCTCTGAGAGCACGCTTGTACTGAATCTCGTTGATCAACACTTTACACACACTCGTCCATAACGATCCAAATAGCGGATTCACTTGAGTCAAGCTGTTAATGTCTATTTGTCGAAGCAGACTCACACAAGCCTCAGCGGCGGAGAGAGACTTGCTTTGGGATCGTTGGTTCTCGTTAACGAAAGGTTCGTGTAAGTGTATTGTGGCAACGTGTGTGATCGTATGAGTCAAGAGAGTAGTGCCGAAGAGGGGGGAAGAAATGTGCGTCTGCTCGATCGGAGCTAAAGTCGAGCGAAAGGTATCGATGAAGCTGTCTAACGAAGCGAAAGCTCCAGCGAAACGGTTAGCTTCTTCGACTTCCATGCCTGTGAGGAATTCGATATTAGCAGGCTATTGGATATGGATCGAGATTGAGAACGTACTAGGTGTATACAGTCCAGCCACAGTTCCAGCCTTCTCGAGAAGTATAGAAGATTTGACATACATGGCCATCGTCGAATATTCGCTCGATGTCGAAGGTTGCTGATTCAGGAAATTCTGGACAGTTGAAGAACTGGTAAGGTCCGGTGATAGTCGCTCCTGGGGAACCTTACAGTAAGAAAACCGCCCAAACGGAGTTCGCCAAGTACAAGAGAACTCCACCTGTTCATATTCATGCATATCAAGTGGCCAGGGTGTATCAATTCTTGAGCCATGACTTTCGAACACCACGCTTGACAGAGGCGATCCGATAGCAACCGTCCACGTATTGCATAGAGCGAATGTCGTCCAGAAGGCGTTAATACGTTCTCCTTCTTCAATCTGATCCGATGGGGCAGGCAGGAACGGTGTGGCTACACTCAAAAGGTTCAGGGATGATGAGACGCCTGTGGTTTGCGATCGTATGTGATGGAAACCCGCTCCGAGTGTGAGAGATGTGGCTGCAGTGAGGTGGTATTTGCCTTCCAAGATACGTCCTGTACGGAAGAAGTAGGTGCTCAATAAGATCTCAGATTGTATGCCATGAATGATTCGATGGGGGTGAGTCGATGAGAGGATATTTGCGACATGTAACAGTGCGCGAGAAAGGAATGAGCTTTCCTGGTTACTGATTTCCGTTCCCGTGGATCCTGAAAGATGAAGACCTAGTAGGTAAACAGTACTCAAAAGTGCCGGGGCAGGTCTTGCATAATGTCCTAATGGCAAAGGACGCAGTACGGATTCTTGAAAACGGGAGATGTTAAGGAAGAAACCGAATTCTATTGCGTGAGGTAAAAAGGACTGAAGTCTACACTCGTGTATTAGCTTCCCGGGGACAGAGAAAAATAAGAACAAAGCCACTTACAATAGACGGACAACGTTGGCTGGTGGCTCCTGAAATTGGTAAATGAATTAAGTTCACGGGGAAAAAGTATACTAGATGGGATCTTGTGAACTTACCTCCTGGATCGCGGTATCTGAATGTGACACAGAACTCGGCGGCGGTGAAGGGGTTGCCGGTGTCGAAGCTACTAGAACAAATATGATCACTTTGAGTTAGACGGAAATACAGATACGGTGTCGTTACTTACTTGGACTAATGCCTTCAGATGAGCTCGCCACTACAGGGGGAAGAGTGGGCATTGATGATGAACGTCCTTGAGATTGAGTAGTATAAGGAGAGTGAAGCTTCACAGAGTTTTCGTCAAATGGTTCCTCAAGTTCTCGAATCCTGGCCTCTAGCCGCGAGATGTTTTCTTCAAGTACTTGAGTACGGGTTCTACCTGCATCTGCGTACTCGCAGGCATCGCCTGGCCTTGCACTCTTCAAGCATTGAGAACAAACGGGCCTTTGGCCATCACATTTCTAGAGAAAAATCAATTAGACCAACGTCTTAGTCTTGAAAAGACTGACTTGCTATTTTGCGTTTCCTATAAGCTCAGCGGTTAGCTCTGAACACAGAGGTGTCGGACACGATGGACATCGACATACCTACAATTCCCGCAAGCACGTCCTCTTTGAAGTGACAACGAGCCTCTAGATGACCCTGAAGGTGAACCTGAACCTGAAGCGCGATTTATGCTGGTGGTCATATTATTCGGAGGCTGGTATTACTAGGACAATTTGTACCTCTACTAGAAGGGAGGACGCGTAATTTGGAATGGACATACTGCCGAGAGCATAGATATATATACCCCGACAGCCATATTGTGACTCAATACCATGGCCAGAATAGGGTACGATGGTATTAGATGAATTCGAAGATTTCAAAGCAGTTCAAACTTGACCGAGCCGATGCAGTGGATGCCCAGTTTTTGCGGGACGTAAGTGGTGTGCACGTGATCGACATCAAAGGTGCTGACTAAATGGTTCCTTAGTGATCCGTATTCTTTCAATTTGCTCACCAATGGCAATTGAAGGCATGGTGCCCCCTCCAAGGCTCAAAGTTGTTCCTTCTGACTCGCCAAATGCAAAAGAACGAGTCAAGTTTTCTCCCTTCTCATTCTTCCGAGTGTGGACGAAACGAAAACAACGATGTCCTGGCTCATTCTTGAACCTTCTCTCTTGCTAATCTTGGGTTCGTAAATAACCGTCGGATGAGAAATCGAGTCATGGCAGATAGTAAAGCATCAATTGAACTGTACATATTTGATTGAGATCCCCGGTCATAGAATTCACCGTCTGTCATTGCGAAACCTTACCTAGTTTAACATACACACAGGATTTTCCAAAGCAAAGGAAGCCAAAACTTAAAGAAAAAATCTTCACACTGTCCGCAGTTAACGGGATTCGTATCTCGAACTTATTAATGTATACCATATTTGTGTTCGTCCCCCGACCGAAGGGGCATCTAATGAAATCGAACAACTCATCTTTTCTCGTTACCACAATTCGGGGCTCGGATGGGACACCTCCGTACAGCTCCGTACATCTCCAGTTTACAGGCAACGTTCGAACAGTGAAGAGGGCTCGACATTCCGAATATTCCCTCATTACCCGACATCCATATTTTACAGCCGACTGCCGAATCGAGGGACAATCCATCATCACTTCAGAGTTCGACTTCCTCGAAACATTCAATCGTATAAAAGTGGATCAGGACTACCGCGCCGCAAAAGATGAAGACTTCCGTGGTCACAGGAACCTGTCAACAGCTTGAATAAGTTGAACTCATTGCTTGGTCATGCACTTACAGCTAATGTAAGAACATAAGGCGCGGCCAGATTTTTTCCACGCGTGTCAGAAAGTTCCGAATCCAATCTTCCGAGCACAGTAGCACACTCAATTCCTCGTATTTTCTGTAAATTCTTGAAGATATATGCAGCTCTTGATCTTGGCTACATTTGGCAATCACACTCGTCAACATTTCTGGATAATCCTCCGAGGGGTAAAAACAGTATCCTACCAAACACTATAATATTGTTATGTGGACCTACATACGGATTAGAAAAGTCCAGATCTTCAGGAATTGAGAGAAAATATTGAGAAATGAGTGTGCTAGGGCTTGCGGAAGATTGAGCTTGGAAGATTGAAGTGCGTTTTTTGACGCGCGAGAAAATTTTGCCGCGCCTTATGTTCTTACATTAGCTGTAATACTCAAACCTGCTTAAGGAAGGAAGGATGATTCACCGGGCTAGGGCACGTAGAAATGACGCTTTCCTGGCTCAATCGCAACTTACAACACCGCCGACTGCAAAACAATGATGGTAACATCAGATGACAACGCAAAGTCACGGCAACCTATACTTACTTTCCTCCATGGTTCTACGAGAAGCTCCTCGGAGAAAGTAGGAATAGAGACCCGTAAGCTTCCATGCTACATGGAAGTCAAGACTTCTTTCTACTTACTCATGCATGATTTGCGTGGCTTTGTCCCAAAAATGGATATCGCTTTGCCTTAATTGAATATGTCACACGTTGATTTTCAGCTTTATGCGTAGATTTCAATCACAGATCCCCCTTGAGTCTTATGGAGTTATGCTCGCTACAGAGAACCTACAAAAATAGAACATTTTTCACAATGGCACTACGAACATACATTTTCTTTTGCTTTGAACCAATAAACGAAAAAATTTGCGTAGAATCTTGGGTGCAGATTCAGAATCTCATGGC
The DNA here is from genome assembly GCA_004369135.1 of Dendrothele bispora CBS 962.96. Taxonomy (NCBI): domain Eukaryota; kingdom Fungi; phylum Basidiomycota; class Agaricomycetes; order Agaricales; genus Dendrothele; species Dendrothele bispora. The sequence continues at coordinate 263,351 of ML179040.1, forward strand.
AGGATTATGGCGGTACAAAGAGTGCGCAGCTCGAGCCGTTAACTTCTCAAAGGCAAAATAGCTGTAGTAGTCGTGCCTGCGGATTCATTTATAGGATTCAAATGATCCATTGGAAAAAACCTATTTGAATTACACGTCCCTTGACGATCATCGACGAAAAGTTGAATGAAGCACACGGAAGAAGACCACCGTACTACGCAGCAAGATGGAGACCCGCGTTGAACTTGGACGTCGTCAAACTGGTGAACAGCAAATCTGGACGGACAATTGACCAACGTCGAATAGGATAATTAGACCAAAATATCCGCGGCAAAACAATAAAATGGACGGCGAAGAATGTTGAACGCTGCCAGCATCCCGTACCCCTCAAAGGTAAGCAACATGTAGTGCCACGGTGCGTGTCAGAGTCACGATCTTGATGCGACCTGTCCAAAGAATTTCTTCCGGTTTCCGAGATCTATTTGCGACACCAAAGGGGCTGAGACTGAGTTGGCGCTGAAGGCCAGCGAGCGCTAGTAAAGTAACTGATTCCGAACGTCACGCATATCGTCACATTGCAGTCTCAGTGATCCAAACGACAGTCCAAAAAGATGGGAGACATCTTGCTAAAAATAATGTTTTCATCGGCCATTACTCAGCGCTCAGCTTTGCTATCGTTCGACCTGATGTCTCTAGCCAGAAGCAAACAGGTGAAATAGTAAGCAAGCTCAAGGGGATGACTAAATATCAAAGTTTAGACCGTTTTGAATCAATGAAGCTTGGAAAGCAAGCGCCGTTAAGGCCGTGAGAATGTGTAATGTTCAGAAGATTCGTTATTCAGGCGCAATTAGAAGCCAGAAAGGGTATGATTCCCTTCCTCCTCAGCCACACCACAGAACTAACCTTTGATTTCCAAAGTCGAGTCACGGAGAAGAAATTCCCGACTTACCTATTGAGTTCTATACGACGGCGACAGACCCAAATGCGGTTATATGAAGAAAAAAAAGACATACGTATGTGGTCCTGATTTTCAGGCAGTCAAGCGCCCACGGAAGATCACCGAAGCTACCTAGTCATCACATCTCCAAACCCCAAACTTGAATAGAGAGAGAGGTATTACAAACGTAAATCTGTCATCTAATGAGTCGAAATCGAGCCCTGACGGTGTGATTAGAATGCAAATGAAAAGGTTTGCTAAACCTTGCGGCTCCGAATGGAATTTGGAGAGATCCATTCGCAAACACTTGGTTGTTCTCCCGCGATTTTCTTGCTCGTGTGCGTCGCCATATGGTACAATGCCACAGCACGGTAGTAGAAATACCCCGACGATTGAGACTCCCGTCTCTAGATTCTCAAATGTATGAGATACTTACCAGATTGTAAGCCACCACAAGAGCCGAGCAGATACGTACTTGCTCAATGACCCACATACCACTGCACAGACTACAGCGCTTTTCTTTCTTCAAATAGATTAAGGTTAGTAATTTGAAATGGAGATACAAAGATCCGGAAAAACCGCAGCAGAAACAAACTGGAGCAAGAGGTTTTGACTCGAGCTTGACGAAAGTCATGTAGCAACTCGAAGTTTCGTGAAGGATCCAGAATGTTTTGATGGACAAATACAGGACAAATACAGGAAAACAAAAAGTAATATATTCGGCTCGGCATTGGCTATCACCGACGGTCTCACGCGTTGTCATTAACCCCCAGGGCCCTCATCATGCAGTGGCAGCGGTTCAGGAAAATTCAGTCTCGCTCTACGACAATCCAGTGAACACTTTCAGCCCTGGATTTTTGAATACAAATATCTTACCACATTCTAAACCTTCCCCATCACCTTCCGCGCGATCAACAGCCTGGCAACATTGAAAGTACTGCGCCACAAGCATCATGCTTCCTAAAATGATAGAAATCAAGACTTACATCCAATGTTTCCAGACACGTAAAAAGAGCCTACCTGCATAGAGCCACATCACTTCCACTCCATCAATTTTGTTCACTCGAGCCGGAATAGATCCCCTCTAAAGCCCACATGACAACTAACAAACGACCCAAATCAAATATAAATCTATACGAATATCATTGCTATTGAGATTAACAATTTACAAAGCAAAAAATTGTACGTTCGACAATCCTATTAATCGTAGATGCGATTTCAACACAGTACAACGAGTCCGGGTCGGAACGAATGGCGTGCATGAAATCCCACTTACCAAATTCAACAAACCCAATTCTTCCGGTACCGAAGCCTTCATTAATCACTGAAACCAAGAATGCGCTCGATTCGGGCAGACCGATAGATGTCGTAGTCATTCCAACGTATGCAGTAACTGTTTGGCATGAGAGCTCTTCTTAGCGCTTCCTGACAGACATATGGAACCAAACACACGGGTATACAATCCCATCAGAATGAATGTTGACGCAGGATAGGCTATGTTCTCTGTGAAAAACGGGCTTTGCCTAGCTAGAATTGACAAGGGGTCATCATCAATAAGGCAGTAAATGTTTAACTCGACGATAAAATAAGAAACTCACAAACCAAACACAAGTTGGCAGACAATATGAATCCAAATACTCTCATCACCCACGCAAACCTAGAGATCGGCGATAGGTGGAAGCGTGATCAGGCACTAAGTACTCGCCCGATCTTTGGAAAAAATTCCTTCTATAACTTTCGGAATCAAAATTCCATTTTTCTTTTGAACCATTTCGGAATAACTAGACCGTTACTAGGACCAATAGACATCTGCAAGGAATGTTCGACATTCAAGGTACCAGTTCAAGACCCACGTCCTTAACAAAGCTTGCGTAAAACTAGATACATAGTATACAATAGAAACATAGTAAGTAAAAATACTGGGAAAATTAAGTTAGGAACATCAGTAGGTCTAGAAGCTCAAATAAAAATGAAAATAACAAACATACTCTAGCTAAAAACCCCTGACAAAGAAGAAAATACCAATAAAGACGACATTCAGCCACGATGAGTACGGTGCGAGATTGCCCTCTGTCGCAGATCAGACCACCGAAGAGAGTCATAAAGTCGGCCATAGAAGTCTGGAATTTGAAACCTTCCGATGCTATGTGGGTACAAACAAACCTGAGTGAATACAATCCCAATGTCGGGTTCGTGAGACCTTAATTATACGAGTACCGTCGTGGAGAAGGAGAACAGTGGCAAGCTTACGTGTCAAGTCGAGGTCGAACCATTCAGAAATACCATTGCTCGAGTTTTCATCGTATGATTGGAATTATCTAGGTATAGGTAAGTTGCCATTAAATAGATAACATCTAGAAGGAACTCGATAATGATGGCGATGATCAGCAGATCATTTCTCGGAGTCTTTGATATCGGGATCCTTACCATAAACCTTGAGCTGGGTTATCCCATCCTATCCCATCCTATCCAAGCTCTGAAACCTCTGTCAGGTCCAGATACATCCTGGTCATCGGAATCGACATCTAAGCATGAAACTGAAGAGCTCTTGTCGAGACTGTCATCGATAAACAACTCCAGACTTCAAGTGAAGTTTTTCAGTTTTTTTTTTTCAAGGCAAGGCTATCCAAAATGAAGCCGTCAGCGCTCGATTATTGGGTGCGAATCGACATATGAGAAAAAACTCCGGACTTCAAGTGAAGTCTTTTTTGCAAGGCAAGGCTATTCAAAAACGAAGCCGTCGGCGTTCAAATTATTGGGTACGAACGGAAATATGAGAAAGTTTTTCGGAATTTGAATATCCGGGATGTATTTACATACTCGAGGAGTCAAGTTGAGGCACAGAGATGAACGCATGTATATTCAGTCCAGATTGTACTTTATTGTACTGTAATAATACAATTGGAAGGAACAGTTCAATGGGGCCGTGAGGCCTAAGATTGCCATGAGTTAGGCCATAAGCTGCCGTAGGTGTAAAACTTAGGCCGCTAATGTATCCCGTTTCGGCGAAGCATAGAACTTTCAGAAGCATAGTTGATCAGTGTAAAGTTCAGTACATCGGACACGTGCATCCGATCCTCGGGGTTCTCAGTCCGAACACACTTTCATCGACAGCTCAAGCGCTCAAGAGTCATAGCTATGAGGAGAAAGCTACAGCTATAGCTGGAAAAGGGAGTAAAGAGTTCGGCATCGGTTATACTTACTTACAAGCAATGCATTATAGTTTTCCGAATATCCGTCTAATTAGACGGAGAAAAACGGCTGATTTCAAGCTCAAACGAATAGATTTTTGCTTGATACGTCTATGATTGTACTTACGAGCCCATACAAAACTGATGTCATGACATATCCTATCATACACTCTCAATATCCGAGTACTTCGGGCACGGACCAGGACAAGACTTGTCCCTAGAATAGGTTTTCGGTCTTTGCAACATCGATTCTGGCTAGTCAGCTCTAAAATAGCCAAATTACGCTGGAAGGCCTAGAAGCTAGAAGGCTCCACGATCTCTAATCGAGCCTGACTAACAAAGTCCACTAAGTTTGCCTCCGAGCTATCGTGAGGAGCGACAGGAACGCGGTTTCGTTCGAGTTTCCTTCTATTCCCGACAAACCTCTCCCCAAACTTCTCTAGTTGTTTTCTAAAACCCGAGTTCGGCGAGACGACGGAACGTTTCGATTGGACGAACTCTATAGCTTCATTTGGACGCATTGCTTTAGGACCGGGAGTAGTAGCGATCAGGTATGCGCAGACGACAGTTGGGCTCCGGCTTACGCCTTGGAGACAGTGAACCTAGTTCAGGTCAGAACACGACAAGAGAAAGTAATAAGGAGCAAGTCAGTCCCAACCAAGAGGGTGACAACACCAACTTCATATCGGATGAAGAAACGCACCAAGACTTTATTATCCTTACTTTCCTCCACAGCCCTCTTAATCCACTCTGTCGTCCTCTCTAAGTGACTCAGCAAGTCTGCTTCTGGTGCATCCTCTAACCGTATATGCAACCTTTGCAAAGTGACCCTCCTTCCAGCATCACCACTACCACTACTACTGTCATCCTCCTTATTTGGCGTTGATGAGGAACTTGGATTCACCGGTATGGTATCCGGGATCGAGGGTTCGAACGCTACCACCGAAACAATGTGTGTTATTCCTAGCCTAGAAAGTTCCTTCACATCCAGAACGGTAGAATAATCGGAGAGGAAGAGCTGAGGTAGGATTTCGCTCGCCGAAGCGATTTCACGAGCACGTGTGTGAATGTTGGAGGTCCCGAGTTGGGTGGAGAGCTTGAGACGGAAGGTGGACATTGTTGAAAGAGAGAAGAGGAGGTATGAAATGAAGAGGTTTGAGGTTTTTGATGAGTACTAGACGCTGTAGCTTAGAGTCATCGTTGTTACAGGTGTTGACGAGTTATTTGACTTCGCGCGCGCGCATGCACAGGTAGTAGGGAGGCTGTGCAATTCTTTCTTCCGCTCTGTCAGTCCACGTCAAAGCCTGTTGCCGGTTTCTCCTCCTCCTCCTCCTCCTCCTCCTCCTCCTGGTCTCCTGTAAACAGACGTTGAATCAGAAGACAATCGTTCTGATCATCTGATTACTAGAACAAGCCTTTGATTTCAAGTTTCAAAATCTGCGGACAATGCAGTTTTCTAAAAAAAAAAAGAGAGATGCAACTCGCATCTTTGCTTTAACTCAAGCGATTCCTCAAGGATACCATGATCTCTGTCAAGTACTTACCATGCCGCAACACTATCAAAGTATTGTTCGTTTTCGCGATAACGCTTTGGATCATTTGTTACCATCGATATCTAATTTATGACACGTTCAGACTGCAAGGTTTGATCAAAGGTCGTCTGACACACTTTAATCCTAATCCTTGTCATCAAAACCCAATCGTAAATATATAGATGACTCGACTCTGACTCATATAAAGTCCTGAATTACTAGAAACAAGTCAAGAAAATGCCCGTCACTTTTCATCCTGCAAAACACCCCGTCAACAAAGTCCGCGTCTCCTGGAACGACCTCTCCGCTAACCAAACACCACTAGCGTTCCTACAAGAAGCCTGTAACGATCAATACCGTAAATGCAAAGAGCTCCTGCAATCGTCTTGGGAGACTTCTCTTTCCCCTTCTCCTTCTAACGATAGCGGAAGATCATTTGACGAAGTTCCAGATCCGCCTAAAGATCTGCTTGTCCCTATACAGAACGGCTTTGTCGAAACCGTCCGTCGAGCTTACTCTGAGCACCACGCTCTATCGATCCGTCCCGATGACATATGGATCTGCATCCTTACCCAATTCAATTCCTTCGTTAATGCCAACGCTGAAGCCCTCCGTTCTCTCTTCGTCCATCACAAAGGCAAAAAAGGACTCCTGGTCTTCGTTCCCGTGGGGAACAGATACACCGTCGATTGGGGGTACATTTCGAATCTGATGGCGGAGGGAATTCGTAATAACGTGAAAGACCCCTCGTTGGCTGATGAATGGATCAAACCAAATTTCAGCACGACGACGGAGAATGACGTGGTGGTCAGTTCAGTGGTGATGATGGCGACGATGCAACAGTATTAGGTACAAGATTCTGCTTGGGTGCGGCTTGCCCAGTGTCACTTTGGAAGGAGAGAAAAGCGATTATGAGGAGTTGTTGGAAAGAATTGATAGGTTGGATAGGATCGCGGAGGAGCTGGATTCGAAAAGTTTGGAACAAGCTAAACAGTTGAAGAGATGGGCAGCATATTTGAGACCCGTTTTAAGGAGGTTTGTCCGTGCCTTCGACGATCCGGAGGGCGAAGAGAATTTGGAGTTTTGGCAGAGGGTAGCGCATGCGGTCGGTGGTGGGAGCTCGACGCCTTATTTCTCCGGTTGGATTACGGCGTTTTGTGTGTTTAGTTCTGATGGGAAATGGATTGGAGGGGAGCTTGAGGAGCCCGATGAGGTGAGTTTTTTTTGAAAAAAGAAAAAACTTTTACTTTTCCTCGTCAAGACGTGGAGCTAACTCTATCCTCCCAGCTTCCTTCAGCCGTTAAGACCTACCCTAGTTCATTCGGACCCGACCACAAAATCCCTACAATCGTTCTCGACGGAATAACTTTTCCTGTCAACCATTCGATACCATATGGTTATGCATCTGTCCCAGTCCTCATGAACGATAACGGAGTAGAAGAGGAAGCGATAATGGTGGCAGGTCTGATGGGTATGAAGGTCGTAGACGGAATGTCGGTCAAACCTCAACCTGGATGGTGTATCTTTACGAAGAAAGAACCTGATGATAATTATTTATATTGAAGAAGAGATTGTGCTGATAAGGATTAGGATGTACCACCGTTGTATGTAGTAAGTGTGCAGATAACGCAGATGTGGTTTTGTTCGAACATTGACTGAGTAATGGGATCTTTTACCTGACATCTAGTTTTGAGATGGTAGTTAGTTATATACACGACAGGGTCCCTGGTCGGAACACCCGGATGACCAGTAAGTACTAGTACTGACATAGACTCGAACCAGCCGCCTCTGTAAGAAAGACTTTGATGACAGTCGATCAAAGGCTTCGCCGACAGGGTGAACGACTGTAATCACTCTTCCCGCGAACGACTGGCTCGATTCTAGTACTAACATTGGTGCCGTTGTTAGGAATACTATTGACAATTTGGATACTCTTCTTTGGTCCAGGAAACGCAGTGATATCTTGAAGGTCGAATTCCAAATGCGTAACCTGAGCGGGCATAGACCAATAGATTGAGTTCGAGATCGGAACTGTCCCTAGTTAGTAGTCGAGGCCGACGAGGGAGACGGAAGAACGACGACAGCCTGAGTTTCTGTTTGAGTCAAGATTTCCGTATCCGTCAAGATCTCGGTTTCTGAGCAGCGATTTGAGTAGGTGTAACTGTGGCCATCTGAGTTTCAAAGTCTGGGCTTGTGTGGACATAACTGTTGCTCATGATTACTTCTGTCGGTGGGGATCAGCTCAAACCGGAGGACAAGATTAGCGATGGCAAGAATGTCCTTCCCGTAGTCATCGATTCATCTCACACGTGCTAAGGAATAGGGAAAACAGTTCAACGTTGCGGAAGTTGGGAATGGTGACATTGTTAAGTACCTTAGTTAGACAGGTGCCGATGATTACTGATTAAGGTGTTACTTATATTGATCTTTGTGTAAAACGTCGATTATTTAGCTCGCTTTCAACTATTGCTTGTCTGCTTCACTGCTGGAACTGACTGTAAAAAGAACATACTACTTTACACTTCACTGCCAGTGGGTCAACGACGAAGGGCCGTCTCCTCCGCACAAATTTGTTTGGGAAGATTCCATCGTTCCCTGGAGGTTTTCCTAAATATAAGTGTTCACTAGTTCTGCATTGTCCTTCTGGAAGGGGAAAGATCGGTCATCTTTTCTGACAAGTTTGTGTTGAGAACGCGGAGAGAGAATAGTACTAGTATCATCATTCACCAAAGTCTTGTCAGAGTGTGACGCGGTGGGCGGGTTGCGATTAGTTCGTTACGAGGCCGACTGAAAGGTAGAGGAATCGTCTTTTCACGCCTCAGTTGGTCACAGATGTGGTTTTGTTTGTCAAGACCTTTATTACCGATTGGTCGTCACTGTGGTCCTGTTTGGATCAGAAGTAAAGGCCTCGTTGCTCGCCACCGCAACTTGACTTCATTCCCTTTTCGAAGTTTGGTCTGTCCTATTGTTTTCCGCGCCCCTTTGCTGATCACTCACTCCTTTCTCACTAGATCTTGTCTCCGAGATGGTTTGTCAGGAATGTTCTGCGTCGACTCGACTATACACGTACAACTTGAACTTACCTGATATCCAAAATCACCTTCGTACCGATTTGTATCTGTCTGCGTCTCAGCTCTCTGATATCAAGGAGATGATTCGTTGCGCTGAAGATGACTTGAAGGCGTATCGTGCAGAAATTCTTCGCCTCCAATCAAAGGTCAAGCTGTTGTCGACCAAATCGGATTTGCTCAAAAAACACACAAAGAAACTCCGCTCTCTGCTCTCTCCGGTGCGCAGACTTCCCAACGAAGTCCTCGGCCAAATATTCTCGTATTGCTGCGAAACTATTTTTCATGTTTCTTTCTTTCGGGCGTCTCGAAATACTCGGAATACCTTTTTATCTGTGTGTAGTCGCTGGCGGGAAGTCGGCCTAACAACACCACAGATCTGGACTGTGATTCTTTTGGGATCCAGTATGTTTCCAGACGGCTTCTGCGAAGCTGATCACACGCGCACCGAGGTAGCATTGAGACGCCATATCCAACTCTCCGGGGCATGTCCTCTGTATATCACAATTGTTAACTCATCTTTCGAGTTCCACCCACGTGAAAAAAAACTTTTCCAGATACTCGTTCGTTGTTCCGACCGTTGGCAACGTTTATCCATGGAAACACCTAACAGTGTAGTTGACACGCTGCCGGACTTGCCCATACTCGAAATGCTTCACATCCATCCCAGCTCGGTTTCCCCCAAGACAGTGTTTCCAAACAAGATACAGAGTCTTAGGCGTTTCTCAGCCAATGCTTTTCGTGGAGATGCAGTTACATTTGTTCCTTGGGAAAACATCACGAGTCTAAAGTTGGACTGTCACTTGGGTAGACGCGTTCCCGTTGATCAACTCAATCTCTTTGACGTCGTCGAGCGATGCATGAACCTCGTTACTCTGGAATACGACAATATCCGCCAATTCAAGTCTACCCATCGCGATGAACTGCAGCCGTTCATCGTCCCCCAGATTTCCACCTCTGTCAAGAATCTGAAATTCTCTCTTTTCGGAAGGCCAGACGCGCCTGGGAGTACTGCTATTGAGTTGCTTCTTGACTCTCTCACTCTTCCCAGTCTCGAGTCCCTCTCCTTGATTGGAGCACATTTTCTCACTATGAGTTTTGATGTCAGTAATTATCGTCTCTTCTTGGATAGATCAGCCTGCACTATCACTTCCTTCACCCTTCAAGACTTTGTGATGCCTGATAAAGAGCTCTTGTCGCTTCTCGCGGTCCTTCCTGCTCTGACCGATCTGAACATCCATGAGCAGAGTTTTCCCCGTGACACATGTGACGCTACCATTACCGAAACCTTTTTTGAGGGTCTACACAGCTACAACTCCAGTCCGTTCCAGAGCTCCGCACAACCTCTGTTGCCCAGACTCCAACGACTGTCGATCAAGGTCAACGGGTGCTGGTTTGTCGAAACCATGTTCGTGAAGATGATCATGTCTCGTTGGCTCCCGGAAGGACCGGACTTCAATCCTGGTATGAGTGCTCTCGGAGCTAGCTCTGACTCGAGTCCCGGTCCGCAGGCAACGCTCATTGTCGAATGCCTGCAATGGGTCAAGGTGCATGTAATGGGAAGAAGGGTTGATAGAGCAATTTGGAAGCAGCTGGACTCCGTCGAGACATGCTCAGGTGGTAGTGGAACTAGACTCAAGGTCCTGCTGATCGATGAGGATCCACGGAAAACATTCGAGGATCCTATAGTTGAAGACTACTGGACCATAACTAGACTAATAATACACGTGTATTCCCTTCATTTTTGACTTTCCTTCGGTATAGCTAGCCATCCCGAGAATGACCAAATCAATTTTTGTTCCACTAACCTTCAACCCCCTCAGTAATGTTTGACAATCTGTTTGGCAGATCTTCCACTCGACTAGGCTAGAGGAAAACATTCAGACTAGACCAAGAAAGCTTCAACGAACGAAAATCACAAC
>ML179040.1:284005-305969 GCA_004369135.1 Dendrothele bispora CBS 962.96
GAGGCGTATCGTGCAGAAATTCTTAGCCTCGAATCAAAGGTCAAGCTGTTGTCAATCAAATCGGATTTGCTCGAGAAACACACAGAGAAGATCCGCTCTCTGCTCTCTCCTGTACGCAGACTTCCCAATGAAGTCCTCGGCGACATATTCTCGTATTGCTGTGAAAGCAATTTTCGTGTTTCTTCATCCCGGGCGCACAGGAATACCTTTTTATCTGTGTGCAGTCGCTGGCGGGAAGTCGGCCTAACAACACCACAGATCTGGTCCGTCATTTATTTTGGGTCCAGTATTCTTGTAGACACTTTCCGCGAATCTGATTTCACGCGCACCGAGGTAGCGTTGAGACGCCATATCGAACTTTCCAAGGCATGTCCTCTGGATATCACAATTGCTTCCTCATTTCCCGAGTTCCACCCACGTGAAGAGATACTTTTACAGATGCTCGCTCGTTGTTCGAACCGTTGGCAGCGTTTATCTATGAAAACGCCTAGAAATGGAATTGTCACGTTGCCGGACTTGCCCATACTCGAAATGCTTCACATCCATCCCCACTCGATTTGCCCCAAGACAACGTTTCCAAACAAGATACAGAGTCTTAAGCATCTCTCAGCCAATGCTTTTCCTGGAGATGCGACTACATTTGTTCCTTGGAGAAATATCCTAAGTCTAGAGTTGGATTTGGGAGAACCCAATTCTGTTGACCAGCATAACCTCTTTGGTATTGTCAAGCGATGCACAAACCTCGTCACCTTGGAGTACAAGAATGTCCCCCAATTGTCTATCTATCGCGACGAACTACAGCGATTCATCGTCCCTCAGACTTCCACCTCTGTTAAGAACCTGAAATTCTCTCTTTCAGGGCCAGACAAGCGTAGAAGTACTGTTCTTGAGCTACTTCTTGACTCTCTCACCCTTCCCAGTCTCGAGTCGCTCTCCTTTGTTGCATCAAGATTGGTACAAACTTTTGGCGGGGAGCGGGTTGCCTAGTGTCACTCTGGAAGGAGAAAAAAGCGATTATGAGGAGTTGTTGAAGAGGATTGATAGATTGGATAGGATCGCGGAGGAGCTGGATTCAAAAAGTTTGGAACAAGCGAAACAGTTGAAGAGATGGGCAGCGTATTTGAGACCCGTGTTGAGGAGGTTTGTTCGTGCCTTCGACGATCCGGAAGATGAAGAGAACTTGGAGTTCTGGGAGGAGGTGACGCATAAGGTCGGCGGTGCGAGCTCTGTGACTTATTTCTCTGGTTGGATCACGGCGTTTTGTGTGTTTGGTCCTAATGGGAAGTGGATTGGAGGGGAGCTTGAGGAACCTGATGTGGTGAATATCTTTTTGAAAAAAGAAACTTTTACTTTCCCGTACGATGTGTACATTGTCAATTCGTGTGGCTAACTCTATCTTCTACTCCTCTCAGCCTCCTCCAGCCGTCAAAAACTATCCTAATTCATTCGGACCCGACCACAAAATCCCTACAATCGTTCTCGACGGAATAACCTATCCTGTCAATCATTCGATACCAAATGGCTATGTATCCGTCCCAGTCATCGTAGATGATAACGGAGTGGAAGAGGAAGCAATGATGGTGGCAGGTCTGATGGCTATGAAGGTCGTAGATGGAATTTCGGTCAAACCTCAACCTGGATGGTGTATTTTTACAAAGGAAGATTCTGATGATGCTTATTTATATTGAAGAGATTGTACTGATAAGGATTAGGATGTACACCAATGTACGTAGCACGCAGATAACGCAGATGTTTGTTTTGAACATTGACTGAGTATTGATATTGGGGTCTTGTACCTGACATCCAGTTTTGAGACTTCAAGTGACTAACATTGGTTAGGAATACTTACTATTGACGGTCCAGAAACGTAGTGATATCAAGGTCGGATTCCAAATGCGTAACATGAGCGGGCATAGCCCAATACATTAGATTCGAGGTCGGAATTGTCCCTAGCTAGTACTAGTCGAGGTCGACGAGGGAGGCGGAAGAACGACGATAGCCTGAGCTTCTGTTTGAGTCGAAATTTCCCTACTTGGGGGGACGGACAGCATATTTGTCTATTTTGTAATATTTGCTTTGATACAGTATCCATCACGATCTCCGAAGTGGGCTGGGAAAATATTCCATTGTTCCCTGGAGGTTTTCCTAAATAGAGACTATAAGCAACACGTCAGAAAACTAAGCGCGTCAGAAGCTAGCCGAACTTTCGCTGAAATTAGTCCAACCAGAACATGACATCCCCATCGTAAATCTCAGTGAATCCACCGTCAACCAAGTCATGAACAGTGAAAGCACTTTTATTGCTTTACTACTATCTATTTCTGGGTAGATAGAAGGCCGGGGACACTAAAGTCGAGGGGAAAAGGATAAATCATGTATTTAGACCGTCCCGGCCGTCAGGATTTAGCCGAGCTTTCGCTGATTGGAAACGTTTTCTGACGCGTTGCTTATAGTCTCTAATAGAAGATGTGTTCACTGGGTCTGCATTGTTCTTTTGGAAGGGGAAAGATCTGCCTGTGACAGGGTGGGCAGCTGGTTGTGACTCGTTCGTTACCTTTAAAGATTGTCCTATTGTTTACGCGCCCCTTTGTACCCTTCTCTTGTAGACCTCGTCTCCGAGATGGTGTGTCTGGACTGTACATGTCTTGCGTCGAGTCGACTATACACCTACAACTTACCTGATATCCAAAACCAGCTTCGTACCGATATCCATCTGTCTGCGTCTCAACTCTCCGATATCAAGGAGATGATTCGTTGCGCCGAAGATGACCTGGAGGCGTATCGTGCAGAAATTCTTAGCCTCGAATCAAAGGTCAAGCTGTTGTCAATCAAATCGGATTTACTCGAGAAACACACAGAGAAGATCCGCTCTCTGCTCTCTCCTGTACGCAGGCTTCCCAATGAAGTCCTCGGCCACATATTCTCGTATTGCTGTGAAAGTAATTTTCGTGTTTCTTCATCGCGGGCGCACAGGAATACCTTTTTATCTGTGTGTAGTCGCTGGCGGGAAGTCGGCCTAACAACACCACAGATCTGGTCCGTCATTTATTTCGGGTCCAGTATTCTTGTAGACACTTTCCGCGAATCTGATTTCACGCGCACCGAGGTAGCGTTGAGACGCCATATCGAACTTTCCAAGGCATGTCCTCTGGATATCACAATTGCTTCCTCATTTCCCGAGTTCCACCCACGTGAAGAGATACTTTTACAGATGCTCGCTCGTTGTTCGAACCGTTGGCAGCGTTTATCTATCAAAACGCCTAGAAATGAAGTTGTCACGTTGCCGGACTTGCCCATACTCGAAATGCTTCACATTCATCCCCACTCGATTTGCCCCAAGACGACGTTTCCAAACAAGATACAGAGTCTTAGGCATCTCTCAGCTAATGCTTTTCCTGGAGATGCAACTACATTTGTTCCTTGGAGAGATATCCTAAGTTTAGAGTTGGATTTGGGAGAACCCAGTTCTGTTGACCAGCATAACCTCTTTGGTATTGTCAAGCGATGCACAAACCTCGTCACCTTGGAATACAAGAATGTCCCCCAATTGTCTATCTATCGCGACGAACTACAGCGATTCATCGTCCCTCAGACTTCCACCTCTGTTAAGAACCTGAAATTCTCTCTTTCAGGGCCAGACAAGCGTAGAAGTACTGTTCTTGAGCTACTTCTTGACTCTCTCACCTTTCCCAGTCTCGAGTCGCTCTCCTTAGTTGCATCAAGATTGGGGAATCAGCGTCTCGATGTCAATAGTTGTCGCCTCTTCTTAGATAGATCAGCCTGCACTATCACTTCCTTCACCCTTCAAGACTTCGCGATGCCCAATAAAGAGCTCTTAACGCTTCTCGCAGTCCTTCCTGCTCTGACCGATCTGAACGTTCATGAGCACCGGCGTTGTGACGCATGTGATGCTACCGTTACCGAAACCTTTTTTGAGGGTCTACACAACTACAACGTCAATCCCTTCCAGAGTTCCGCACAATTTCTGTTGCCCAGACTCCAACGACTGTCGATCAAAGTCAACGGGAGTTGGTTTGTCGAAAACGTGTTCGTGAAGATGATCATGTCTCGTTGCCCCCCGGAAGGACCGGATTTCAGTCCTGGTATGAGTGTTCACGGAGCTAGCTCTGGCTTGAGTCCTGGTCCGCAGGCAACGTTTCTTGTCCAACGCCTGCAATGGGTCAAGGTGCATGTAATGGGAAGAAGGGTCGATAGAGCTATTTGGAAGCAGCTGGACTCCGTCGAGACATGCCCAGGTGGTAGTGGTCCTAGTGGAACTAGACTCAAGGTCCTGCTGATTGATGAGGATCCACGGAAACATTCGAGGATCATATAGTTGAAAACTACTGAACCATAACTAGACTAATAATACACATGTATTCCCTTCATTTTTGACTTTCCTTCGGTATAGCTAGCCATCCCGAGAATGACCAATCAATTTTGTTCCACTGACCTTCAACCCCCTCAGCAATGCTTGACAATCTGTTTGGCAGATCTTCCACTCGACTAGGCTAGAGGAAAATATTTAGACCACACCAAGAAAGCTTCAACGAACGAAAGTCACAAAGCGTACAAAGATTATCTCGCCTCCCTCAAGCCTCCTGCCTCACCCATGTATCTCCAGCTGAAGTCCTTAAATCACACATGTTACTATTGTCATGGATGTTCTTTTTCGGTCCGAGAAACACAGTGATACCGAAATCGGATTACAGATGCGCAACCTGAACGGGCGTGGACCAATATGGGTATGAGTTCCGAGCTAGGAGCTGAGGCCGACGAGGTAGGCGGAAGAACGGCGTGAGTTTAAGATTTCCTTATCCGTCACGATCTGTCTCGGTTTCTGTGATGGTTTGAGTAGCGATTTGAGTGGCGACTTCTACGATTCAAATAGCTATAACTGTGGCTGTCTGAGTTTCGAAGACGAGATGGGCACTCTGGGCTTGTGTGGACGTGACTGTTGCTCATGATTACTTACTAGTACTTTCGGTGCTCAAACCGGAGAATAAGATTAGCAATGGCAAGAATGTCCTTCCCGTAGTCGAATCGATTCATCTCTCACATGCCAAGGAATGGGGAAAATAGTTGCGGAAGTCATTTCCTAAATGTTGAGGATGGTGACGTTGTGGTGAGTGTCTGACGTTCACTCGTTGAAGCTTTCTTGGCCTGGTCCGAATGAACCTGGTCGGGCGGAAGATCTTCCAAACAGATTTCCAAGCATTACTGAGAGGTTGAAGAGGTTGAAGAAGGGGATCAGTGGAACAAAATTGATTAGACATCCTCAGGATGGCAAACAGTATCGAAAAGAAGTCAAGAATGGCTGCTGGGGCTTGCATATAGCAGCTGCTGTTAACTCATATGCAGGGACAGTTTAATATAGCGCGTACCACAAAAAAAAAAAAAAAGAAGTCAAGAATGGCGAGAATACAATGGAACAATTTGTGTTATTGTATTAGTCTAATGGTTCAGTCTATAATCATCCGAGCTCGACTCATATTATCATATTAATATGGATCCTCGTCAAACAGCTGAACCTTGAGCCTGGATCCACCACCACCTAAGCATATCTCGAAGCAGTCTAGCTGTTTCCAAATTGCTCTATCGACCCTTCTTCCCATGACATGTACCCTGACCCGTTGCAGGCATTGGACAGGGGATGTCGCCTGCGAACCGGAACTCGAGCCAGAGTTTGTTCCGGGAACAATCATACCAGGGTTGAAGTCCAGTCCTTGCGGGAACCAACGAGATATGATCATCTTTGCGAACATGTTTTCAACAAACCAGCCCCCGTTGACTGTGATCGACAGTCTTTGGAGTCTGGGCAACAGAGGTTGTGCGGGACTCTGGAAGGGACTGAAGTTGTAGCTGTGTAGACCCTCAAAAAAGGTTTCGGTTACGGTAGCATCACATGCGTCACAACACCGTTGCTCATGGATGTTCAGATCGGTCAGAGCAGGAAGAGCTGCGAGAAGTGATAAGAGCTCTTTATCGGACATCGCGAAGTCTTGAAGGGTGAAGGAAGTGATAGTGCAGGCTGATCTACTGAAGAAGAGGTGACAATTATTGACATCGAGATGTCGATTCGAACTCAGTGAAGGACCTGATGCAACTAAGGAGAGAGACTCGAGACTGGGAAAGGTGAGAGAGCCAAGAAGCAACTCAAGAGTACTCCCAGACTCGTCCGGTCTTCTGAAAAGAGAAAATTTTAGATTCTTTACAGAGGTGGAAATCTGAGGGACGATGAATGGCTGTATTTTGTTGCGATAGGTAGACCTTTGGGGAACACCTTTGTACTCCAGGGTGACGAGGTTTGTGCATTGCTCGACGACACCAAGGAGATTAGGTTGGTCAACAGTGTTAGGAATGGGTCCATCAAAATCCAACTTTAGACTCGTGATGTTTTCCCAAGGAAAAGATGCAATTGCGTCTCCAGGAAAAAGAACCGGGACTGAGCAATCCCTAAGACTCTGCATCTTAGTGGCTGTCTCAAGGCAAGCTGAGCTGGCATCGAAGTGAAGCATTTCGAGTATGGGCAGGTCTGACAACGTAAAAACTTCATCTCCAGTCATATCCAGAGATAAATATTTCCAGCGATTGGAACAACCAGCGAGCATCTCCGAAAGCTTCTGATCAAATGTGTCCCGATCGGGCCCAGCAATTGTGATATCCAGAGGGCATGCCCTAGAGAGTTCGATATGACGTCTCAACGCTGCCTCGACGCGCGGGAATGAGCTAATCTCGTAGAAACCAAAAGGATCGGACGCTAAATAGATGACGGACCAGATCTGTGGTGTTGTTAGGCCGACTTCCCGCCAGCGACTACACACAGATAAAAAGCCATTCCTATGCCTCCACGATGCCAGTGAATCGTCAACAGGGAATAGAGTTTCACAGCAATACGAGAATATGTGGCCGAGGACTTCATTGGGAACTCTGTGCACAGGAGAGAGCAGAGAGCGGATCTTCTCTGTGTGTTTCTTGAGCATATCCGATTTGGTCGACAATACCATGACCTTTGATTCGAGGCGAAGAATCTCTGCACGATACGCCTTCAAGTCATCTTCAGCGCAACGAATCATCTCCTTGATTTCAGAGAGCTGAGAGGCATCGGACGGATTGAAATCGGTACGAAGGCGGTTTTGGATATCAGGTAAGTTGTACGTGTATAGTCGGCTCGACGCAGAACAGTCTTGACAAACCATCTCGGAGACAAGGTCTATAAGAGAAATGTGTGAGATATCAAGAAAGGGGCGTGTAAAAAATAGGACAGACCAAGCTTCAACTTCGAATACTTAATAAAGGGAACGAACGAGTCACAACCAGCTGCTCGCCGGGTATCTGTCATCTGTCCAGGATAGAGGGGTGTCATCCGTTTCTTCCCGCCAATGATGACATCTCAATTGGTACTGTCAACGCATTGATAAAGCAAGTCAAGCGCATCTCAAGCTGCTCTCCCAAGTAAACTCATTCAGACGATTGTCCCTGCTTCGTGATCGGGTGGAACCTGTTGACCCTAAATCCGAGGCAAAGCCATCAACGTCAACTCCAGTCCTCTTCCAAAAGAACAGATGCAGACCTAGTGAACGTACCTTATATTTAGTAAAACCTCCAGGGGACAATGTTATCATCCTCCCCAACACACTTGTGCGGAGGAAACATTCGTCAATCTCGCCATTGAAGTGTACTAAAGGAAGTACTTGAAGACATTGGTGCCGTTGTTAGGAAACTATTGACTTGGATATTCTTCTTCGGTTCGGGAAACGCAGTGATACCAAAGAGTCGGATTCCAGATGCGCGACATGAGTGAACATAGACGGGTTTGAGGTCAGAACTAGGAGTCGAGGCCGACGAGGTAGGCGGAAGAACGGCACCTGCAGCTCGAGTTTCTTTGAGTCAAGATTTCCGTATCCGTCACGATCTCCAAAACATCTGTCTCGGTTTCTGTGACAGTTTGAGTAGCGATTTGAGTGGCGACTTCTATGATTCAAATAGCTGTAACTGTGGCTGTCTGAGTTTCGAAGACGAGATGGACAGTCTAATAAGCTTGTGTGGACGTAACTGTTGCTCATGATCATTACTTATTACTATCGGTGGGGATCATGAAAAAGTATTGTACATATAGTACGTTGTAAGTAAACCTCAGCTTGACCGCAAATATAGGTCAACACGACTCTACCTGTGAAACGAGCATGTTGTAAAGTAGGTTTAGTATATGCTCTGTAAGGTAGATATAAAGATAATACTCACCCTCAGCTTGACCACGAATATAGGTCGACACGACTGAGGGTGTAAAAGTCCAATCGTAGGTATAAAAGGAATACGGACAAGAGTTCAGAAATCAACAAAGTATAAGATCGAAAGAATCAGAACAATGAATAAGACTAGCGGTAATAGAATCGGTAATGACAAGGCAGTAATAGGATCAATCATGAAATAAAATCAAGGTATAGTACCTGGAACAAGCCAGGTCTCCTGCGGCATCGATCACTCCACCTTCAACAATTAACCTATTTCCCGAAGAAAGGCCAAGAAATACTATCTACAGCTTTAATTTTCGCTTTACCATTGGCTGGTGGACGACTTTACAGCTCGGTGGATCCTCGTCAATCAGCAGGACCCATATCCCCAAGCAGTCCAGCTGTTTCCAAATCACTCTATCGACCCTTCTTTCCATGACATGCACCTTGACCCGTTGCAGGCATTGGACAGGGAACGTTGCCTGCGAACCAGAACTCGAGCCAGAGCTAGTTCCGGGAACACTCGTACCAAGGTTGAAATTCAGTCCTTCCAGGGACCAACGAGACATGAGCATCTCCACGAACACGTTTTCGACAAACCAGCCCCCGTTGACTTTGATCGACAGTCTTTGGAGTCTGGGCAGTAGAGGTTGTGCGGGGCTCTGGAAGGGATTGGGATTGCCGTGTAGACCCTCAGAAAAAGTTTCGGTAATGGTAGCATCACACACATCACAACGCCGTCGCTCATGGACGTTCAGATCGGTAAGAGCAGGAAGGACTGTGAGGAGCGATAAGAGCTCTTTATCGGACATCGCGAAGTCTTGAAGGGTGAAGGAAGTGATAGAGCAAGCTGATCTATCGATGAAGAGGCGACAATTGTTGACATCGAGGTGCCTCCTGAAAAATTCTGATGCGACTAAGGAGAGAGACTCGAGACTGGGAAAGGTAAGAGAGTCAAGAAGCAAATCAAGAGTAGTACTCCCAGGCACATCCCGCCCTCCGGTAAAAGAGAATTTCAGATTCTTTACAGACCTGGAAATCTGAGGGATGATGAACGGCTGTAATTCTTCGCGATAGTCGGACAATGGGTGGACATTTTGGTATTCCAAGGTGACAAGGTTCGTGCATTGCTCGACGACACCAAAGAGAGGATTATCATAATCAATGGGTTCATCCACGTCCAGCTTTAGACTCGTGATGTTTCCCCAAGGAACAGATGTAGTCGCGTCTCCAGGAGAAAGAACCGGGACTGTGCAATGCCTAAGACTCTGCATCTTGATGGCTGTCTCGGGGAAAACCGAGCTGGCATCGACGTGAAGCATTTCAAGTATGGGCAGGTCTGGCAGCGCGAAAAATTCATCTCCAGTCACTTCCAGACGTAAACGTTTCCAGCGATTGGAACAACGAGCGAGCATCTCCAAAAGCTTCTGATCGACTGTGTCCCGATCGGGCCCAGCAATTGTGATATCCAGAGAGCATGCCCTAGAGAGTTCGATATGACGTCCCAACGCTGCCTCGACGCGCGGGAATGAGCCAATCTGGCGGATACCAACAGGATCGGACGCTAAATAGATGACGGACCAGATCTGTGGTGTTGTTAGGCCGACTTCCCGCCAGCGACTACACACAGATAAAAAGGCATTCCTATCCCTCCACGAGAAATCGTCAACAGGGAATACAGTATCACAGCAATACGAGAATATGTGGCCGAGGACTTCGTTGGGAAGTCTGCGCACAGGAGAGAGCAGAGAGCGGATCTTCGTTGTGTGTTTCTCGAGCAAATCTGATTTGGTTGACAACACCATGACCTTGGATTTGAGACGAAGAATCTCTGCACGATACGCCTTCAAGTCATCTTCAGCGCAACGAATCATCTCCTTGATTTCAGAGATCTGAGAGGCATCGGACGGATTGAAATCGGTACGAAGGCGGTTTTGGATATCGTCACTGGCAGGTAAGTTGTACGTGTATAGTCGACTCGACGCAGAGCAGTCTTGGCAAACCATCTCGGAGACAAGGTCTGGAAGAGAAACGAGTGAGATAACAAAAAGGGGCGAGGACAAGCTTCGAATAATAAAGGGAACGAACGCGTCACGGTGTGTCACACTCTCGCTAAGATGGCCCCATTCTTCGAGCAGCTATAGCTAGTGAACACACCTCATATTTAGGAAAACTTAATGGAATCCTTTCTTCCAAACTCATTTGTACGGAGAAGACATCCGTCAATCTCGCCATTGAAGTGCAAAATAGAAGTATTTTCTTTTTACAGCAGTGTCTGTCGCTACAGTGAAGCAGACAGCTACAGCCAATGATCATGATTTATTTAAAGCGAGCTAAATAATCGACGTTCCACGTAAAACTGAGACAAAGATCAATACGATAACCACCAGCACCTGTCTGACTACACAGCACACAAGCATTACCCTCAACGTCACTGACAGCGGCCAAGCCTCCTCCTGTCTCACCCATGTACCTGCAACTGAAAGTCCTTAAACCACACATACTGATCTTTCGGACTCGCGTACTCTGGATCATGTCCACCGAAGAAAGTACTATGTGCACGAAAAGCAAAAAAATGTACCGGAACCAAATCAAGTCAGTATCGATCAAGCGCAAAGTAAAAAAAAAGCCCAGCTGCCCATGGCTTCGGAGAGAAGAACACGCACCTGAAGAAGATCCCAACAAACCCAACGACAGGTTGCGTTTGCCCTTTGACCTGGTACGACTGCATCGATAACGCCGACTGAGAACTTTGACCGAAGGTGTCCTGCACCTGTTCTTCGCGTCTCAGAATCCGTTCCTCCTCTAACAAATCGCGTTCTACCCAAACCCCTGACATCTTCTTGACCTCTCTGACCTCTCGGCGAAACTGAAGTGTTCTTCCCATAGACTCCCCAGTACCGCTTGGTCCTCCCCTAGATCTACCGAGAAGGCCTCCGAGAAGACCTCCAAGCCCTTCATCATTGCCGTTGGTTGGGGAGGACAAAGAAGGCTGTGGGTTCTCTTTTTGCTTCGATTTCGATTTCGTAACGGTTGAGTTTCCATCTCCAGTATCAGTATTTCCCCTTCCACCCCCTCCTTTATCATCCCCAGGTTCCTCTTCCTTCTTCCCATCACCCTGACTACGTCCAGTGCTCGGTGCATGTCTATAGTACAATTTCTCCTTCTCCAGCACCTTCTTCCCATTCACAAGCAACACAAACCTTCCATCTTGTACTCCAGGCGTGTTCAACGTGACCGTCTGATTGATAGTTGTCCATTCTCCTCGTTTGTAATTGAAAGAACCTCTCCCTAGAGAAAACCCATATTCCACGTTACAGTCCGATTGCGGATCTTCACATAGCTCGGGTGTTTGATTGTTTTTGGGTGCGTACTACGATATGTAGTCAGAAGAGTTTCTTGAAAGACGAAAGGCGAAAGACAAAAAGGGAGTAAAGACCGAGAACCCTGAAAAACTCACAAGATACATCTCTCCCTCCCCTTCCTCCCTCCACATCATCCTCGTACTGAAACAATCCTCTGAAGGTTTACCGCCCGAACAACCTGTATGACCACCATAGAGACCAGGAAGCTTGCCACCCAGAACGAACTCGAAATCCTTGGGGAAATAGACAGAGTAGGTCAAAGAGACAGACGTGGCATTCGAGAGGTTTAGAGGGGTAGCGTAGAATTGAGAGCCACCTTTGTTCGCACCACCGGGGTTGATGGAGCCTTTGGGGTAGAAGAGTTGAAGAATGGATTGAGGCTTGGATTCTGGTTGTTGGGAATAAGAAGGGACAGGAACTTGGGAAGAGTGGGTAAGGTTGGCGACCACTGGAGCGGGAGATTGGCTTGAGAATGAGACTGGTGCGGGGCTCGAAGAGAATGTAGTGGGAGTAGCGGTGGAAGAGGATCTCATGTTGGATGTACTTGAAGACTTAACATTGGTATCGTTACTTGCAATACTAGTATTATTGACGACTTGGATATTCTTCTTCGGTCCGGGAAACGCAGTAATACCAAAGTCGGTTTCCAAACGCGTAACCTGAGCGGGCATAGACCAATACGTAGGGTTCGAGGTCGAAACCGTCTTAGTGGCCGAGGTTGTCGATGGTGACAGGGTAGCTATAGGCGGAACGACGACGACAGTCTCCGTTTGTGTTCGAGTCAAAGTTTCCGTATCAGTCACGATCTCCAACACATCCGTCTCGGTTTCGGTGACAGTTTGAGTAGCGGTTTGGGTGATGACTTCCACGATTTGAGTAGCTGTAACCGTGGCTATCTGAGTTTCAAAGACAAGATGGACGATCTGGACTTGTGTGGACGTGACTGTTGCCGTTGTTGCCGTTGTTGTTGCGTTTGTCGGACTCGCAAGCGGAGAAGAATCGACTACATTTGCGGATGTGGTTTGAATAGCCGTGACCGTAAATGTGTCTTGCGTGGTTTGATCATGACTTGCACTGAAATGGACGTCAGAATTCGAGTTCTGCGTGTCCGGGTTGTTCAGCTTTGGCAAATAGGAATCTGACGCCGGCGTCGTCGGTGTGGTGGTGGAAGTAGCAAATGGCGTGTTAACGAGTGTGAGATAATGTGTGTTTGTGTTCACGTTTGGTTCCTCGATCTTGAAGCTACCTGGCAATAAACTCGGTTGCTCGAGTGGAAAAGTCGGAGCTGCGACAACTTGATGATTTTGAGTCTGAATGAAAAGATAGAGAGGAATGCCTAGCGTCCACGATTGTGTACTATAGAACAAAGAGAGTGGTAGAAGTAGGATGGAAGTGGCCACCAGGACCATCATAGGATAGTTTGTGTCAGGGATAGTCTGTCCAAGAGAGAGATACAGCGGCCATTGCCGCAATTGACAACATAATCATTTGTGGCAGGGATGATCACGTGTCTCTTGACGCGTTTCTGTATTTATATGGGGACTGGAATTGCGCTTCGTTCCTCCGTCTCTTCTCCTCAAGCTGTGGTTATCGGATACCTAGGAGCGCGTGTATAGGTATGATTTATTGTGTCTATCACACATAGGATGCCAACTGACCTATAGTATGAATGATGCAGTTGTGCTGCTAAACCGCGACGACCATTCTCTCCTTCAATTCTCAGATACATGTATATCGATATCTACTAGAGACCACTTCGATTCTTTCAGGTTTCTTCTGTTTTAGGTGACATCTACCCATGCCTGAATTCGTCCAAGGAGCAGGTGGAAACCTCTACCGCGTTCCCAGCCCTACTCCTCGCTTCACTCGACATCGTTGCAAAGCAGTGGGTCGTCAACGATCCAAACGCTTCGAAGAGCCATTCGTTCCTCCTCTCCAGCAATCAGAATCTTTCACTAGAACTCAATGGAATGATGATCCTAAAAAACGTCGTCAACGTTCACGTCGTTTTCGCCCTCCGAATTGCCGGTCACTCCCGTCCCGCGAGAAGTGTTGTTCGAAAACGGTTTCGTCGACTTGTGAATGCGAATGCCACCACCGGCATCGTGACCATGACCGCGACCACGAACGTGTTCCTGGCGAAGATTCGGCTATTGCTGATCGTCATCTCGAGTTCCAAGCTTCGGGTTCTTCCTCAATGACTTTCCCCCATACCAGTGAAGCCTTTTCTAATTCCCCTGTCGACTCGACAGGACTTCTTCAAAGTTCTTCTGAATCGCCCCTGTCGGTCGCACATCCTATTGGTACTACTACTAGGCTTTCAACTGGTGTCCCGTCTTCGGATAGCGCCTCTTCTCCGGTGTCTTTGCCCAGTTCGGAGCTTTCTCTTCCTCAGTGTGCCAAGCTCGGTTCAAACCCCAAATCGCTCCTATCCGTTGAGTCCGTTACACCTCTTCCCGACTCTGTCGTCGTCCCACCATCTTTGGACACAACTCTTCCTTCCCCTCCGGTGGCTTTGCCCAGTGAGGTTGCTTCTAGTACTACTCCTTGTACTACTACTGCCGGTGGTAAACTCCTGCTGCTCGACACTCAGGTTTCCATAGTGTCCGAGTCTGTACCACACCCTGTCACTATTGCTATTGTCTCTTTGCTACTTTCCCATAGCGAGACTTCAGCTTCAGACTCCTCCAGTACCAACTTACCCAGTGGGGTTTCTAGTACTCCTTCTACCACCTCTACTCCTACTGCTGGTGCCGGTGAACTCCTGTTCCTCGACACTCAGGTCTCCGTAAGATCCGAGTCTGTACCATATCCTTCCACTGTTGCCGTCATCGTCTTGCTATTTTCTCCCAGCAAAACCCCGGCTTCAGGTTCCTCCGGTGGCTTTGCCCAGTGAGGTTCCTCCGAGTCTCTACTCAATTTTTTCTGTGCCGAGCTTGGTTCGAATTTTATTTTCGAGATCGCTCCTCTCCGTTGAGTCCGTTGCACATTTTTTACGGCTTTGTACTGTCCCTACCCTTTGGGTGTTTTGGGCGCCGTTTTTGTTTTTCCTCCAGTGGGCTTTGCCCAGTTGAGGGTTTTTAGTACCTTTCTTTTTTGGGTACTTTCTTTTGTTTGTGCTGGTGAGCTCCTGCTCCTCGATGCTATTGTTGTACTTAGTGTCTGAGTCTGTACCGCACACTCCGTCTATAGCTACCTTTCTGTGCCGAGCTTGGTTCGAATTTTATCTTTAATTTTCGAGATCGCTCCTCTCCGTTGAGTCCGTTGCACACTGTTTACGGCTTTGTACCGTCCCTGGTGTCCCTGCCCTTTGGGTGTTTGGGCGCTCTTCTTTGTTTTCCTCCGGTGGCTTTGCCCAGTTGAGGGTTTTTAGTACCTTTTTTTGAGTACTTTCTTCGTGCTGAGATCGCTCCTCTCCGTTGAATCCGTTGCATAAACTACTTCCTGTTTACGGCTTTGCAACTGTCCCTACCTATGGGTGTTTGGGCGCTGTTTTTTTCCAGTGGCTTTGCCCAGCTGAGGGGTTTAGTACCTTTTTTTTGGGTATTTTCTCTTGTTGGTGCTGGTGAGCTCCTGCTCCTCGATGCTATTGTTGTAGTGTCTGAGTCTGTACCGTACATCCTGTCAACCTTATCAGCATTTTGCTGTTGTTACGTATATCTAGTAAAGATTCCATGTCTGTGCCTTGATGATCCAATAGATTGGGACTTGTACTATGAATGGAAGGGAAGGGACTGGACCTAAAATATGCAATAGCGTAAAGTGCCTTTGAGCACGTTCCCTTCGAAGATCTTTTTACGAGTGGCCGACTTGAATGGAAGTGACACTCCTCAATCCCATATCTTAACAGGGGTATATGGTGTAAAGTAAAAGAATCCGCTCCTACGTTTTCGATGCGAAGAAGGACAGTGGTCTTTTGTTCTGGGCAAGATTGGCCGTCGACCCTTGACTACTACATATCATTGACGTACTTAACCATTGAGTCAGAACGGGTACAGTGTAACAAGTACACGGGTTCACAAGTACTGCCCATTGAGCGAAGTTATCTTTCAGTGTATCGTTTACTAACCGGAGAAACAACAGTGAGTCGATCAGTTGGTAGTACTGTTACACGACTACCCGGACGCGTACACGTATATCGAACTGTAAACGCGCCTCAGGGCGAGATCAGATTCAAAAAATCTTGCCGGTTTCACACGTGATCGGGGTCCCTTTCCCCTGAGAATGAATCGGGACCGGGATGCCGAGAATTGGACTGAATTGGAATCTGCATCTTTTTTTATATCGTCATCGTCATCGCAATTCCCAACGATATGCAGAAACACCGTGCTGGCGCCAATAACAATGCAAAGCAAACGCCACGCCGTTCTGCCCTCTCAAATTCTCTCTCGATCTTTATTGACAAAAAATTCGTATCTCAAGGGTTGTTTTCCACACCTGCAAGTGTTTCAAGAGTTTTTCTGTTGGAGTCCCAGCAACAAATGAACGGAAACCCATTATCGTCTTGGAAACAGCAATATCTGTGGTCGAAATCTATTCTGATTGCTTATTTGTCTTAGCAACACGCTTGGAATAAGGTAAGCTACTCATTTTAACTCTTATCTCCAACTACGACCGCTCACACCGTTTTTTTCCTCATCCATACCCTTCCATAACTCACACACACAAAAAAAAACCCTTGCTTCCTTCCTGTTTATATAGCTCCCACAACCCTCAATCATCATTGGCCCAACCATGCCGTCGTCGACACCGACGACACCGACCCAGTCAACGACTTTTTTCTCAAATAACACTAAATCAAATCCAGATCCCATCATAACAAACCGTACACCGAGCCGAAAATCCTCTTCTTCCTCCACATCTGAAGAACGAGGTCCCGAAACCCCACCGATCACTCACCCAAACTCTCCCTATAGCAACAGCAGCACTTCCTCCTCTCGCGGCGGCGGAGGCGCTTACCCTCGTCTTCCCAACACCCCGTTCGCCACTGACCCTTTAGATCCTGCTTCTCGTCGAGGGTCCACTAACGCTTTACGCGCCTCTGTCTTGAACGTCTTTGTCGAATTGGGCGCTGTCAATGGAAGTAATTCTCAGTATACGGATTGGATGTTTGGTGGTTTACCAGGTTGGGAAGAAGGTCAACAGAATTCTTATGCTTCTTCCCAGAACCCTCCGACGAATATCCGATCTTTGGGCGCTGGTGTGAGGTTTCAGAGTGGGAGTCGGTTTCGAGAGAGATTGGATAGTAGAGGATCGTCTATGGCTCTTTTGGATGGGTATATTAGGTTGACGAGGAACGCGGGTGGTCAGATTCGGGAAGGGAGCGAGAGTGAAGAAGAAGAAGAAGAAGAGGAAGAAGAGGAAAGAGGTTGGGCTAGATCGACGAGGTTTTTCAAGTCGGGATCTAAGAGTCGGACTAGATCCAAGTCGAGGCAGAGGAAAGACACGAACAAGGAACGAGATATCAAGTTCAAAGACGCTCCTGTCATCCCTAGAGGAGGAGGAGGAGGAGGAGGAGGAGAAGGCGAAGCTGGAGGAGACCGAAGCGCGAAAAGGAAATCCGTGTGGAGAAAAAGTCTTCGTGCGTCAGGGTACGAATCTGATGGAGCTGCGGTGTCGGTATCGACTTCACTCAAACGAACGTTCACGAAAAGTACTAAACCCAACAACAACGCTGTTGTTACTCATACGAGGAAAGAGGACATTTCGAGACCTCTACCTCAACGAAGATCTGGTGTTCCATCGGGAGTGAACCAGATGGGGCCGTTGACACCGACAACGCCTTCATCTTCGGGAGGAGGAGGATCGACGAGTAAAGATGGAAAGCAACAACAACAACAACAACAGCAACCGACGACAGAAGGATTACCCATCCCGTCATATACCACTCCCTTCCCACTCCTCACCGCCTCTCTAGCACCGCTCACTCGTTCCTCATCTCACGACGACGCGAACCCTCGAACGAATCGACAGTCTTTACAAACCCTCAACACGCTCAACACCCTCGTGTTGGAAGAAGCGTGGGACAAAGTCGATCCTTTGACCACCGTCGATTTCCAAACGTTGGACACGTTCGAGAACCCTTTTGTCGGAACGGGTAAATTGAAAAAGAAGCCACCGAAGGGGAAGAAACAGAGAGGACGAACTTCAGGTCGGGATTATCGTGGTGGTGATGATGGTGATGATGATATATCACCGGATTTACCGCCCGTTCCTGTCGTCGTTGCTTCTGGCTCTGGCTCTGGCTTTAGCTCGGGTTCGGGTTCGGGACCTACCACTCCGAACAAGAAAAACAAGAAACCTCGAAAGAATCCACCAAACATGATCGAACTTCCTCTTCAAGACCAAGGTGCACCTATTCCTGTCACTGACACTAGTACTGTCAGTACACCTAGAACGCCTTTACCGTTCCCTGGTGTGTCTACTACTAGTGAAGGTGGTAGTCCGACTCGGAGGATGGGTGCTACTGGTTCGGATGGATATCCTGGACCTCAGGGTGTTGCGGCGACTGCTACGGCTACTGCTACTGCTACTCCGTCTTTGTCGGTGTCGGAAGCGAATGCGAGCGATGGACATAGTTATGGTTATGGTCATGGTGAAGGAGGAGCTTCAGTAGGGGCAACTACGGGAGGATCGGGAGTAGGAGCAAGTGGAAGTGGAAGTGGTGGTGGTGGTGGACTCTTCTCTCGACTCGCAAGACCTTTCTTGTCTTCGCAGACCAGCAGTAAAAGGTCTATCAAGATCTCGAAAGCGACTCAACCTCCTGCTCAAGTTTTAGCGGATGCGAATATGGGCATGAGTAACATGGGCATGGGTATGGGTGTAGGGAGTGGACCGACGACGCCTAAATCGACGAATACGAATACGGGGAGTGGAGGAGGGAGAACACCTAGGACGCCTCAGTCACCTGTTAATGTTAATCAAGACAGGGACAGGGATAGGGATCGAGTATCGGAAGATAGTGTAGCTTCCAACGCTTCCAACGCTTCCAATACTTCTAACGCTAGCGCCGTCGCTCCTTCGGATGTCAGTGATCGTCTACCGAACCTTTCGACTGCTTCAGTAGCTTCAGCTTCTTCGAGACCTGGGACACCGTTGTCTCCGCTTTCGAGAGCGTTGGAGAGGGGGTCTTTGGAGGAAGCGAAGATGAGGAAAGTACCTCCTGTGGTTACTAGTGGGATTGGGATTGGGGTTGGGATCGGTGGTGGTGGTGGAGGGATGAGTAGGAGTGTGAGTGGGAGTGGGAGTATCAATGGGAGTGGAAGTGGGAGTCGAGGTGGGACGGTACCTCCCACGCCTAGTAGTTCTGTAGCGTTCCCGAGGGTGAGCACTGAGTCGAACACCGAGGTTGGTGGATGGAGGGGTGGGGTTGAGAGTGGATGGGTTGATTGAGGAGGGTTTTTGTTAAAGATTAAGATTAAGGGACTACTTGCGTTTGTTAGCTGGGAGAGTTGTTCCAGCCAGGTCGGATGATTGTTTTTTTTTTTCGTTTTCTTCTTCTGATACTCTGAAGCTTGGTTACGCCTTTTATTCACGACTTTCGACTCCCTCTCTCTCTTGGTTTTCATGCGGTTTTTGGATCAAACTTTTTTTTCTCTCCTTGCTTATTAGTTGTTTGTGTCATGATTTAGAGATTCTAACGCCCCCTCGGATTCTCTGGTGATATCGATTCGTTCTCAATGTTTGACCCACAGTTACAGATGTAAACTTTTTTTTTCTCTTCACAATGTTATATGTACATACGCAACATTGCAACCCACACGCACACTCTTTCTTTACACATCCATCCATACACACATACGTGCATTCCTTTACTACATACTCAGTTGTCCCTTTCGCTCGTTCGTCGTAATTCTTGACTCATCATTCATCATGACCTATCAATCCAGTGTCTATCTTTTCCCTTTCGCTTTACTTTTTTCTTCACTCCGGAAAATTCCTCCCTCATCCACTTTACACTCACTACGGATGGTTACATACAACGACGTCGACAACAACAGCGTACAATTTGCTACTACTACTAACAACTCATATCTATTCCTACTATTCCTACTACTTACGTCTAACGCCGAACCCGTCACTTTTGCTCCTCACTGGATTTGACCCGTACCGTCGACACAAGCGGACTTAAAGCGCTCCTTCCTTTTTCCTTTTCGTTTCTCTTTTTCGTTCTTCTTTTTCACTTTCAAAGTCCTTCATTCATCTCTTTTCCTACTCATACATATATATATAACTAGTGTCCTATTCTATTTTACTTATTGTTGTAATCACACACGCATATATATATATGCTTTTCTCTTCCTCGTGTAAGGATCCAACAATCGGGACTGTAACGAAGGATTCCGCAAATCAGGACTGTAACGTGGAAGTATGGATTTTCTCTCGGGAGAGGAGGTCCTTTCAGCTACGTATACAAACGAGGAGAATGGAAGACTCGATCAGACGGTCGCGAAGTTGAACACGCCTGGAGTTCAAGATGGGAAGTTTACGTTGCTTGTGAATGGGAAGAAGGTACTGGAGAAGGATAAATTGTACTATAGACCGAGCACTGAACGTACTTTACATCTCACTGCTGGATTGATAGTTGGGAAGGATTCCATTGTTCCCTGCAGGTTTTCTTAGGAGATACAACATGTACATGTGTTCACTAGCTTGCATTGTTTTTCTGATAGAGGGGGGAAGATAGGCCATCTTTTTGGGTTGAGAATGCAAAAATCTTTCTAAATCCTTCAGTTCTTCTGGAGGGGGAAAATGGGCCATCTTTTTGAGCTGAGAATGCAGGAATCTTTCTACTCGGTGGCAGTGCTTGTTTTCGTGGAGTGACTCTGGACAGCGTGACCGTGACACATCGTGCACCTTGTTCGTTCCTTTATTCGAAGTTGTATAAGGCTGAAGTTTGCAACGACGTGTCTGTCCTGTCTTTTACGCACCTTTTTGTTGGTATCTAACTCGTTCTCCCTCTAGACCTTGTCTCCGAGATGGTTTGCCAAGACTGTTCCCCGTCAAGTCGACTATACACGTACCCCTTGCCTGATATCCAAAACCGCCTTTGAACGGAGTTCAATCCGTCTGCGTCTCAAGTCTCTGAGATCAAGGGGATGATTCGCTGCGCTGAAGATGACCTGAAGGCGTATCGTGCAGAGATTCTTCGCCTCGAAGCCAAGATCGCCATGCTGTCGACCAAATCGGATCTGCTCGAGAACCACACAGAGAAGATCCGTTCTCTGCTATCTCCAGTACGCAGACTTCCCAACGAAGTCCTCGGCCACATATTCTCGTATTGCTGCGATAATATTTTTAGTGTTTCTTCGTCGTGGAGGGGCAGGAATGCCTTTTTATCTGTGTGTAGTCACTGGCGGGAAGTCGGTCTAACAACACCGCAGATCTGGACCGTCATCGATCTATCGTCCAGTGGTCTTCTCGAAAGCTTCTGCGAATCTAACTTTACGCGCACCATGGCAGCATTGGGCCGCCATATCAAACTCTCCAGAGCATGTCCTCTGCATATCGATATTACTGCATTTTTCGAGTTCCACCCACGTGAAAAGATGCTTTTACAGACACTCATTCATTGTTCGAACCGCTGGCAACGTTTATCTCTGTATATGACTAGAGATGAAGTTTTCACACTGCCAGACCTACCTATACTCGAAATGCTTGATATCGATGTCCACTCAGCTTGGCCCAAGACAGTGTTTCCAACCAAGATACGGAGTCTTAGGCATATCTCAGTCCCTGCTTTTTCTGGAGACGCGGCTACATTTGTTCCTTGGGAAAACATCACGAGTCTTAAGTTGGATTTGCTCGAACCCATTTCTGTTGATCAACCTAATCTCTTTGGTGTCGTTGAGCGATGCACGAACCTCGTCACTCTGGAATATGTCAATGTCCCCCAATCCAAGTCTACCTATCGCGAAGAACTACAGCCGTTCATCGTCCCTCAGATTTCCACCTCTGTCAAAAATCTGAAAATCTCTCCTATCGCCAGGCCAGACAAGCCTAGGAGTACTATTCTCGACTTGCTTCTTGACTCTCTCACTCTTCCTAATCTCGAATCCCTCTCCTTAGTTGCAGAAGATTTTTCCGCGATGAGTAATCGACATCTCGATGTCAATAATTGTCGCCTCTTCTTCGATAGATCAGCCTGCACTATCACTTCCTTCACCCTTCAAGACTTCGCGATGTCTGACAGAGAGCTCTTATCACTTCTTGCAGTCCTTCCTGCTCTGACCGATCTGAATGTCCATGAGAAACGGCATTGTGATGCATATGATGCTACCGTTACCGAAACCTTTATTAAGGGTCTACACAGTTACAACTTCAGTCCCTTCCAGAGCTCCGCACAACCTCTGTTGCCCAGACTCC
>ML179040.1:312351-327605 GCA_004369135.1 Dendrothele bispora CBS 962.96
ATAGGGGAGAACGAGAGCTTTCGAAGAAGTTGAATGACTATGAGAAGGTAATTCATAAGTTTGTCAGAGTTGAAGCGAAACAACTGACAGACTAGATCCAACGCACCGTATTGACCGACAGATGTCGAACCACCTATGACCAAAGCAGGTTGGCCAGCAAACTTTACCGTAGGATCAAAAGTGGGATTGAGCGCTATTCCGATAGGTTTTGGACCGAAAAGGCCAAAAGCTGCGCAATTGAAGGAGACAGAGACGGAGGCAACTTGAGAATAACTATATCTTTCTGGGATCTAGTGGATACAACACATTGATTATAGGTCGTTTGGACTTGAGACTAGTTGTTTGGGGTACACACCTTGCCAGCAAGATCAGCAGAGATCAAAGTATACTGCTGGAACGCCGCATAATCATTCGCATACCACCCTTGAAAGTAGCTAGTACACCGGTCGATTTCGAGTAACATTCAATGGACTTCAGGTTATCGATCATGAAATCCAGTTTGGAACTTACATCTTATCACCCTTCTTCCATCCCTGAACACCTTCCCCGATTTCCTCCACGTCTCCAGCTATATCGGTTCCCAAAACGGCAGGGTAGTCTTTCACATATACATCGTATTCTTGAATCTTCCAGTCAACCGGATTCAGTCCAACTGCTTGGACTTTGACAAGCAATTCGCCAGTTGCTGGTTTCGGAATAGGACGTGTGGAGACCACGAAAGAGCCCTTGGGAGAGTCGAGAACAAGTGCTTTTTGTTCACTCATCATTCGAGGGTTTCGGTACAAGAACGTATACGGAAGAAAGAGTTGACAGCCTGATACATCTGGGAAATTCGAGAAGACTCGTAGACGTCAAACCTAAATGAAAGCACCGCATGTGCATGAGTAGTTGTCGTTAAATGCGAAATGTGTAAGTCCCTCACGCATGATCATGCAGACTCTCTCCATTACATCGATATATGTATGTATGTACTGATACACCCGTTTTGTACTATTTCGTACTAATGCTACATGAATTATTGTCTGTACTTCCAAAGTAGAACATAATCATAAAAGGTGCGTAAGAAAGAAGAAATTTCGGTAAGTGTGGTAAGTGTAAATGCGAAAGAAATTATAAGTCCCAAGGCATAGCTAACACTTAGACAATGCCCTTTATAGAGTAAGGAATGAAAATCCAAGGAGTGAAAAAAAGTGAAATAAAAATATCCAGATGTTCGTTTAAAAAGCACGGAATGGGTTCTTTGAGGAAGAAGTACCCGTATGATGATTAGTGACCGCTTGCTTCAACAGACTCCTGCTACCACCAGATTTGCCAGCAGAACTATGGCCCGAATACACAGATGAACCCGCTGTAGTAGTACCCATCTTCACCGGCTGTTTCACTTGCTGTGCTCTGCTTGGTGTACCCGTCACCTGGGAATACATAGACGGTCCGTCCATCCTCGTATCGAAATCCCCTCGATCATATTCATAATCCCCGTAGAGCATCATCTTCTCCACCTCACGGTTATGCCTGGCTTCCTCCGCGTTCCGCAATTTCATCAGTTCAATCCTCTCCGTTTCCAGATCTCGAGTATTAGAGTCATTAGGATGAGAGTGTTTTGAATATGGCTTAGTCGAAGCGAGAGGAGGATATGCAACATTCTTTGGACTACTCCTCCTATGTCCGAATAACTTCTCTCCAAATCTAACAAGCCTCTCAACCCAACCTTTCCTCCCATCCAAACCCCTTGCGACCGCGAATTGCTTTGTCTTCTGAGCTCTTCTCTTCCGAGCCCTGCGTCTCCACCAAAGTAGGATAACCAAAAAGATGAACGCGCATCCGAGAGTCATTAGCAAGATTTCCCACCACGCTAGTTTTCGACCTGAGTTCTGCTTGGTGGGATCAGACAGACCGGGAATCGTAGGTAGAGGCGATCCGTCACTCGTCGTCGACGTATTTGAGACCAGCTCATTTAGGCAGACACCCAATCCTTGTACGACGGTCGAAGTTCCGTTGCAGTTGGCTGAAACGCATGTCCCACCGCGCAAAACCTGGCTGGAGCTGGAACAGGCTAAGCAATTGGATGAGCCAGAACCAGAACAACTGGAGCAGGACGAGTCGCAGGATTGACAAGAGCCGCTGGTGTTATCAAAAAACTGCGATTTGCTGCAGACCGGTAAACAACGCCCGCTATTGAGTACGGGTCGGTTTGAAGGACATGTTGTACATTGATTGAACGATGTACCGGAGCAGGAAGCACAGTCTGGATGACAGACGTCGCAAGTATTAGATTCGGTCTTGAAAGAGTTTCCAGGGCAGGACGACACACAAGAGCCGTTGAAGGCGAGTTGATTGTTGGTACAGGAGAGACAGAAGTTGGCGGAACCTGCACATGTCCCACAACTAGAACCGCATGGCTGGCAACTGTTACTATCGGTAGAAAGGAAGGTGCCGGAAGGACAATTGTCGACACAGCTGCCATTGGAGAGGAACGAGCCTGGAAGACAACCAGTGCATTGAAGCTCGTTCACAGTAGAAGCGGTAGTAAAATTCGGGATCTTGCAGGACATACACTTGGGACCGCAAGCTGGAAGAAAATTATCAGTACGATAACAGGAATGAGATGTGTAAGATGAACATACTGTCACATTCATGCTTATTATTGTCAGCGATCAAACTAGAACCGGCACAAACCCCATTCCCATCCGCAGAAACGCAGGCACCATTCAATTTATACGTGCCGGATTTGCAGATGATACAATCGTTCGACGTTCCGCCGTTGCACGTCTGACAACTCGAGGAACAGGGTTGGCAAGACGAACCCGAGCCAAAACTATTGTCAGGACAAACGGTTCCGTCACTAGTTGTACTCGGAACAGCTTCGCATTTGGTTTTGTCGTTCCCATCCTGAGTGAATCCACTGGCACAAGACAGACATTCCCCGGTACCATCTGCACACGATGTGCAACCAAGCTGACAAATGGAGCACTCGCCGAGGGTTGTCAAAAAGAAACCCGAAGCACATTTAGCACAAGCAGTACCATTATCCGCGGTGGTCCAACCTGGTTTACAGCTGCATTGACTATTAGAGCCACACTCCCCATTGAGACAGTTACACGTCGAGGGCGCATTGGTGATGTTCACACTGAGACAAACTCCGGTGCCGGTTATACCGTCGTCACAAGATGAGCAGTTGGAGGGACAAGCTTGACAAGTAGGACCGAAATGACCAGAAGCGCAAGACTCGCAAGACTGACCCGTGAATCCCGAAGGGCATGTACATGTCCCTGAAGCGGAGCACACCCCAGATCCTGAACAAGGCGGCGAACACGCAGAGGATTGGATATCTACAAGTGACATGCTACCAGAGACTGGAAGTTGAGAGACATTAGGCACCGAGTCCCAAAAGACGACACGGCCATTAGAGCCCATATCTAACGCGACCCAGACATTTTGAGAAAGCGTGAATGAAGACGCCGTGATAGCGGTGGAAGCGTTGACGAGCGGTGAGCTTGGAAGGGCCGAAAAACCTGCAGAGCCAGCATACAGAGACTCTGGATAAATTGCAATGCCCGCATCCAATGCCACGTTCAAAGGAAGAGAATCCGAGCTGGAAGAGTTTTCGAATCCAGCGGACGGAGAGAAGGAGACAGATGAAGATGTGAGGAGGTCGTGTAGAAACTGGGGATTTGTGGAGGCAGTGTATTCTCCGGGTAGCAAGAGTGCATCACTAGCTGCACCGGAGGCATTTACGGTGATACCAACTAAGGACAGAAGTTAGTGAGTATATTCGATTGGTACGAAAAAATGACGCACTGGTCGTGTTTGAGAAACCTTGCAGGCATTCGCCTGGAACGCAAACGACAGAAGATTGTGCGACTAGATGACGGTCAGTACTTCGTTGTTTTCAAGTTGGAATATCGCAACTTACCCGCAGTCGCAAAGAGCGGTAATGTAACAGCAAATAGTAGTATCATGTTGGTAACTAAAAGAAAGGTGAACGAGTTGAAAGTGGGGGGAAATCGATTGGGCTCACCTTTAAGCATCGA
Source organism: Dendrothele bispora CBS 962.96 (assembly GCA_004369135.1). Classification (NCBI taxonomy): domain Eukaryota; kingdom Fungi; phylum Basidiomycota; class Agaricomycetes; order Agaricales; genus Dendrothele; species Dendrothele bispora. Next base: position 316,383 of record ML179040.1, read on the forward strand.
TGTTCATAGCAATGGTAAAAGTCAAGAGAGGTAACGACCATTGAATGCCGCAGCGCGCTTTGACCGACCTGCGCCATTGTGGTTGGTGTCCTATTGTTCTTGAGGTGGTGGCTGTGCATCCAAGTGCCATTGTTTTGCTCTATTGGGAGCTTGATCACGCGTAACGCATGTGACTTTCACGTTTTTCTCAGTGTGACTGTGTGTCACTTTGTCACACTTACTGTTATTGGCAAGGTGGCTTCGCAAGACCCACAACAGTGCCAGTAGCTACTATATCTATACGGTAATCTCAATTCAGTCCATGAGAAGTAGCGCTTCTTTACAGCATGTCAGGATATTTCCATAATCGAACTAGGACGTCAACAGCGGCTCTTCCGATCTCGGTTTCTCAAGTTACTGTCGAGGCACCCGGGTCTGTATGAAGTGTCAACCACTTCTGAAACGATCATTTGAGCTCATTGAGAGGGTTTTATAGTTATAGAACAGTATCACGAATATCATAGGTTCCAGTGCTTCCAACTCGATCCGTCCGACGGACTGATGACCTTCCGACGGTCGAACTTTTTATTCAAACGCCTGAATATAAATCCGTCTGGACAGTGGCGGTCTCCCTTCAATCTCGAAATGCACCTCCTCTCTGATGTTATCATCCCCCTCATTCTTGTATCTGTATCCTACCTCCTCTGTCTTATCATCGGCGGCCTTTATCGTAGGCTATTTCCTCATCTGCGATATCTACAAGGCCCAAAAAGCTCTCATTTGATCTACGGCAACTTTGCTGAAATCGCGAATGATGTGAGTGTCTCTTTAAATGGATTAATTGGCTGGTATTGAAATGTTAGTACAAAGTTTACTACGACTATTCACAACAGATGGGCTGAAACTTATGGCCCAACGTACCGTCTTCATGGTGCATTGAAGGTCCAGTATCTCTATTCTTCCTCCTTCTTCAGTGCTACTAATATTTTAGTATCATTTAGACTACTCTCTTGGTAACACAGGACCCCAAAGCAATCCAGCATATCCTCAAACACTCGGAAGATATTTACCATAGACCCGAGCAAGCTCGATTCTCATTATCTCGTTTACTTGGAAATGGTACGTAGTACAACTTTAGAAACTCAGCTCTTGTTCAAGTCGTGTCGCCGATAATTGCCCTATTCATAGGCGTCCTCGTCACCGAAGGAGATAAACATAGAATGCAGAGAAGAGTCATGGTATATTCAACGATCTACAGCACATCGATTGTTCCTAATCTTTCTTTTAGAACCCTGCTTTCGGTCCAGTGCAAGTTCGAGCGTTGACTGAAATATTTATGGCAAAGTCTCTCGAGGTAAGTAAAAATTGCTGCTGGCTTCCTTTGGTTTATTGAAATGACATTATCTCAAGCTCCGCGACTACTGGATGAAAGAGATCCAGAACTCTAACGACAGACAGGTCATTGTCGGAACCGGTCTAAGCAAAATGACTCTAGATGTGATCGGCCGCGCTGGTACGTCGGCTCTTATTTTCCCGCGTCTCCCGTATCTGTCCTATCTGTTCGATTACTGACGAAATTGCCGTATCGTAGGTTTCAACTACGAATTCGAGTCTCTTTCTGGAGGAGAAAATAGTGAACTCAATCGAGCGTTTTCGTCGATCTTTGGTCAAAGAAATCGTAGACCCTTCTTTGAATTCCTTCGTGTCCAAATCCCCATCTTCCGCAAACTCGTAAGTTTTGTTTCGAGGTCACAGATCCAATCACGTCTATTCATTGACACTTACTCCACACCTAGCCTCTCCCAACAAATCCCAAAATCAAAGAGGCTCGAGGAATAATGGACCGTATCGGACTTGAACTCATTCAGGACGCTAAGAAAATGTCACAAGCTGAAGAGAAAGATGGTATCACGAAATCTCGCGATCTCCTCTCATTGTTGATAAAATCAAACATGAACACTGAGATACCGGAGAATCAAAGAATGAGCGATGAAGACGTACTTGCCCGTAAGTGCCCGGCTTTCGAAATGAATTTTTCTCTTCAATGACTCAAGCGGCCTCCTTTTCTATGATTCTATCTCACAGAGATCCCAACTTTCCTCGTCGCAGGACACGAAACAACAAGTACTAGTACCTCTTGGGGTATCTACGTCCTCACCCATCGTAAAGATATCCAGAACAAACTCCGCCAAGAAATTTCCACCGTCGACACTGACTTCCCCACGATGGACGAACTCAACTCTTTACCATATCTCGATGCGTTTGTTCGCGAGGTGCTTAGGTTCCACGCGCCTGTTACTTGGGTTAATCGGATGGCGATTCGAGACGACGTTCTACCTTTGAAAGAATCGATCGTAGATGTGAACGGTAAAGTACATACGGAGCTGCAGTAAGTACTTGATACTTTGTTCCACTGAGTCGTGCATAGTAGTAGGTATACTGACAAAACAATCTGACTCGAATCAACTCAAGTGTCAAGAGGGGCCAGATGATACAGCTATCCATCCTTGCGATGAACAGAGATAAGAAGCTTTGGGGTGACGATGCTGAGGAATTCAAGTAAGTGTGATTTAGCATCAGTTATTTACACTTCATTCCTCGATAGTGATCGTTGATCTCGATTATCATGTAGACCCGAGCGTTGGGAGAAGGAACCCGAATCAACACACGAGATCCCTGGAGTATGGAGCCACCTTCTTACATTCATCGGAGGTCCTAGAGCTTGTATCGGATGGAGATTTTCAGTCGTTGAGTAAGTACAAATCATTAAATCTCATTTCTTCCACTAACGAAAAAGAAATCAACCTCTACTTTTAATTTGGTGATAATAGAATGAAAGCTCTTTTATTCACACTCGTCCGTGCATTCGAGTTTGATTTGGCTGTGCCTAAAGAAGATATACTATTCAAGAGAGGTCTAATGCTCCCTCTAGCTCGGCCAGGGGCGAAATCGCTCCCCGGGCGTCATATGCCTGTCATCCTGACACCGGTGAAGAAGGATAACTAGGTAGACCACCTTGAGGTCCCTGGAACGGGGATGTATCTCCTTTCATTGTGATGCTTCTTGGATACTATGTTAAATGTGAACCTAAATAAATGACTGCAATTCCTCCCATTTCGTGTACATGTAGCTAATCTACGTATTATTTATATCCTTCATCGTGAAGGTCACCGTACAAGGCTATACCTATGTAGGACCCTCACAATTTTGCAAATTTATACCATAGTTTGACGGTTATGTTCGAGACAATGTGTGTAGTGTTGGATGTTGGACGCTTCTACGTCCGTTTTTAAACTTGACTAGGAGCAAATTCTCGAATTTATGCTAAAGAGAATTCAGGGAGTTGTCCATATTTTTGGAACACGTAAGTAAATGAATATTGAATCTCTTCAGTTATATTAAGCTAGAATGATGCCTGAAGTCACAGAATCTCTGCCGGGACGCTGACGTCGTAATTTATTCTTAGGTGTCGAGGGAGAACCCACTGTTTTCCATGTATTTCGGGCGTCAACGAAGCAGCAGACCAAACAGGTTCATCATTCAAGATATCTATCATGAGAATATGCCGACAGTCCGCGTCTTCTTAAACGGTTTTTTTAGTCAAACCTCAGCGTGTCATTTGTCCGTTGGTACGAGTTTCTGAGGCGGAGAAACCAATTACATCAACCGTTGGAAGTAAGTACGGCCAATACCTTCCGACTGCAGACCATACAATCGACCTTTCTATCAGAAAACTTCACCGTTTTTGTTTGCAAAAAGTATAAACGAAGGCAACAGAACGCCAACTGCTTGATAGGTTCCGACGGGAGAACAGGTGACTTCCGTCGGATTTTGAATCCAGGCTCTTCGTCATTCAAATCATCATGCATATATATCCCTGTCTTTGGACTCTTACCTTCATCCACAAAATGAACTTACTCGCTGATGTTATCATTCCTATCGCTCTTGTAACTGTCTCCTACGCTCTTTGTCTTGTCATCGGCAGCCTTTATCGAAGGTTATTCCCTCATCTTCGACACTTGCCAGGTCCGAAAAACCCTCATTTATTATACGGCAATTTCATTGAAATCTCAGAAGATGTGCGCATTGACTTTTCGAACCTCTTTCGGCTTTAAGTGATACCTAACAATGAATTTGCACTTAGGATACAGCAAGCACCCATGAAAAGTGGGCTGAGAAATATGGCCAAACGTACCGTCTTAACGGTCTATTGAAGGTGTGTCTTCTGCTTTTGTTCACCCTCGGTGATAAACGTATTCTCTGGCTAGGCCAATATTTTGGTAACGCAAGACCTCAAAGCAATCCACCATATCCTCAGATACTCAGAAGAAGTTTATCACAAACCAGATGTAGCTCGAGCAGCTATTAGTCGTTTACTCGGAGATGGTAAGCAGTGAAATACAGAGGGGGTTCTCTTCTTAACATCATAAACTGCAACAGGCCTGCTCGTTGTTGAAGGGGAGAAACACAAGATGCAGAGAAGAGTTATGGTATGGTCATTATCATTGAATCTTTTGAAATTCAAGTGTGATCAATCGTCGAATCTGAATCTTTCAGAATCCCGCTTTCGGCCCAATCCAAATCCGTGCATTGACCGAGATATTCGTAGACAAGTCTCTCGAGGTAAGTAACCTTCCTCCTTTTAGACTTCGATTTATTTACGTGATGCATCGATGGTCTAAAGCTTCGTGACTATTGGATGAGAGAAATACAAAAGTCTAGCAACAAAGAAGTGATCGTCGGAGCTGGACTAAGTAAAATGACTCTGGATGTTATCGGTCGCGCTGGTGAATCAAATCAACGTTTCTCTCAATCTTTCGCCTTACAATTGAATGTTAACCACCCAACGATAGGGTTCAACTACGATTTTGAGGCGCTTTCTGGAGGCGCCAATAGCGAACTTAGTAGAGCATTTGCTGCTGTCTTTGGTAACTTCAACAGGACCATACTCGACTTTCTTCGGACTCAGTTTGTCATCTTCCGTAATCTCGTACGTTTGAATTCTTTCCATCCTTAGTATCATTTCCTTGATCTGATTTTTGTACCCAGCCGGCCAATCCTGTCTTTCGTAACGCCCGGGGTCTGATGGATCGCATTGGAAATGAACTTCTTCAAGACGCTAAGGAGGTGGCACGATCCTCCGAAAAGCAAGATGGTATGGGGAAATCCCGGGACTTGCTTTCACTGTTGATGAGGTCTAATCTGGACACACAATCTCCCGGATCATCAAAGAATGAGTGATGAAGATGTTCTCGCTCGTGAGTATCGAAAACTTGTCTGCAATTGACTGATCTTTCAGTCTCATCATCGATTTTGTTTTGCAGAGATTCCCACATTCTTCGTTGCAGGTCACGAAACAACGAGTACTAGCACGACTTCAGCTATCTATATCCTTACCCAACATAAAGATGTCCAGGCTAAACTCCGTCAGGAGCTTCTCGCTGTTGGGACTGACTCTCCTTCGATGGATGAACTCAGCGCATTGCCGTATCTCGATGCTTTTGTTCGCGAAGTTCTCAGGCTCCACGCTCCCGTTACATTCATTGCTCGGGCTGCGGTCAAAGATGATATTATCCCTCTTAAAGAGCCAGTCATCGATGTTAACGGCAAAACACTCACAGAACTACAGTAAGTTTTTCTTGCCTTACAATTCATAGGAATGCTGAAGTATCCAATCTCTCCAGTGTCAAGAAAGGACAATTGATCCAAATCCCTATTCAAAGTATGAACAAGGACAAGAAGCTCTGGGGTGAAGATGCTTGGGAATTCAAGTGAGCATCGTTTTCTTTTTCATGTTACTTCTCATTCTTGGATAGGGACCCCTTTTCACTGACGTCGATTTCACACTAGACCTGAACGTTGGGGCAAAGAACCCGAAGCAGCCACGAAATTCCAGGTGTATGGAGTCATCTTCTTACATTCATTGGTGGTGCTCGAGCTTGTATTGGCTGGAGGTTCTCCGTCGTCGAGTGAGTATTAATTTCACTCCTAAAATGAAACCCCTCAACTAAAGAACATGAAATGAATCTCGAAAACAGGATGAAAGCTATTTTGTTCACCCTCATTCGTGCATTTGAGTTTGACTTGGCCGTTCCCAAAGAGGATGTAACATTCAAGAGGCCTTTGATGGTGTCCCTGTCTCGACCTATGGCGAAGTCGCATCTACCTGAAAGACGGCTGCCTGTTACCTTGACTCCGGTGACGAGGGACAACTGAGCGAATGTTCACTCTCATTGAAATTTGATAAATATTTAAAATTTTAGGACTTTTTGACTATTCCTTCATTCTACTACTTAACTCAAGTAACCTTTCTCAATCAGAACTTTTTTTCTGCTTTATAACTTAACTTTCAAGGTGTACGTTTAGTTCACTGATAATTGGAACTGTCGCCAGCTTTCGAAAATCCTACTTCTATAATTCTCTGGCACGATTACAGGCATTTTTTGTATGAATTACCTCGAAAATGAGGGGATAGGTACTTCGTATCGCAGCCAACGGAAGGGATGTCCTTCGGGCCATGATGGCCTGGAATCCAAACATCACCACACAGCCTATTTACTTGTCTGACATCATAATAAAATGCTCTTTGCAACCAGAAATTTGGCCATTTTTAAGCTTAAATCCATTGAAATCTACTCTGTATGGAAGGTGAGCCATCCAAAATTTTCATTGCAGATGCGCTCTATGTATTAAGTATAGGAAGTTATTTGTATAATATCCATTTATGCATGAATTTTCAATTGGTTATTGAAAAAAATCAAGGAATAGAGCGCATCTGCAACGAGAAATATGACCGTTTTTTGTAGTTAAGAAACGACCTGTTTGTCATTAGCCTCACAGACTACAGTCAAAAAATATTATGATGTAAGTGACACATCTGCCAAGTCCAAAGGTCATCAATAACTTTAAGATGGGGACCGAGGACGACAAACTGTTGGGAATTGCTGGGCAACAGGTAGGGGTCAGTATACAGCATCAATATCGAAGGCAAGATGCTTGCAATTATCCATAAAATAGCGCGCTAGTGTTTTTGTTGATGTTGAGTGGTTGTTCTCTTTCTCACTTTGTGTTCTTATGTAACCATTTCTGCTCAGGTCTATTTACTTAGCCCCACATTCAAATTTCTTTAACCCCACTTTCATCTGTGTGGCTGGGGCTGTCGTATTTCTAGTTGCAGATCACAGGCTCTGAATAGACCAAATTTGTGACAAGATATACTGAACGAGTCCGATCAATGCGCGTGTCACGCGTCACGCGCCATTCTCAAAAACCCCGCCATTATTTTTCTTTCGACTTTTAGGATTTTCTGAGATTTAACAAAACCAAAAAAATGACCACTTTTGAGCGAATTTGGATCGAAATCGTACAGTATTGAAATCCCACAATGAAATTCGCAAGTGAGGTTAGAGAGAAATGAAATGAAGCATCAAGAAAAATGGAAAGACAGATGCATAGGGCTATTGGGTTCTAATCCAGACATGTTATGGACTGGGGGTGATTGATGATGGCCCCACCAGTGCGAAGGTCCCACCTAAAGATTTTTGGCACAAGCCCTAAATAGATCTGAAATATTTCTGAGAACATCAAGAGTTTTCACTGCCATAAAAAGAATTCTAGTCACATGTCCCGACTCACTTGGTCCCCTTATACTGATTTCAATACTTATGTTTAGTTAGGGTGATGTGAACCAAGTTAGAGGACCGAATTCAATCCAGAAGCTTTGTAGAAAAATTTAACTGTCTGAGGACTCAAGTGCACCAACAGTGTTGATCTTGCAAACCTTCTACCGAGCGAGCTGAGATACTAAGAAAGGTAAGGAGATCACTGCCAAACATCGTTTACTTATGAAGTGTGGAGAATGAAAAATCAGTGGATCTCTAACTGCAGTTTATGAGACTAGCTATCCAAACCACCTACTTGATACTACAGAGCTATAATCAAATAAAGTATGAAACTGGTTAGCAGCAGCAAGAATGCATCTCAATGAGCTAATGCTGCTGGTAAGCTATCACCACATTCTGGGTGACCTAGTTAATACCACCTAGGAAGAAACAGACCCAGATAGTATACATGGTAACAGTGCGAATGTATTATAGGAAGTCTGCTGAGTAGCAGCGTCCCTTTAGCTGGGTGAAGAGCGACGCCGGCCACTTACCATAGTGGCATAAATCCTCAAACAAGAAACTTATGCGAGCGCTGCAATCAAATATAACTGGTATGTGGCGTCGAAAGCTTTCACAATTTAATGAGCAATTTAATGACAAACACGAGTCCCAATATAACACGTCATTCTTCTCTATGGACTAATGATGTAACCACCGTCTTGACTCTCGACGGCAACAACACAGAGACTATGAACTCACTAAACGAACGAGAAACCTCTCTCACAACAGAACTACACAATCCATTAAAATAGAACTAACTCAAAAAGAGACGCTGCATGACTCTCGTATGACACTGGCAACTATGCTCGTGATGCAATCATAAAAACGATCCAGATCGACATTGTCAAAGTGAACAAACGTCGACGCAACAGCCGCTAGTTATACCTCAAATCAGGATCCAATGACTAATAAGTCGCCAGCGCCTAAAAACCACAAGGCCACTGCACGAAGAAACGAGACCATCGAAAGTAGATTAAGTCAAAGTGATAGTAAGCTTGTTTCAGCTTTTGACAATTCAGATTTTGCTGAATACAATTAATAGACTGAATACAACAACCAGTGGTGATGACCTTATGACATCATTCCTTGCCTTCGATCTCTAAGAACAACTGCCTTCCCCGACTCTACTTATCTAATTTGTAAACAAGATAAGAAAGAAACAGGGCATATGTCTGGGGGTCGACCACCGTTCCCACGGTAAATTAAGTAAGCCTCTCCAGCCAACTGTTAGTAATCCTTCACACGGCCCAACCGGACTCACCCAAGCCCCGACCCAACAACGGAAACCCACCAGAACAAAGCTCCTCTCTGGACAGAACCTCCTCACCCATCAACCCCAAATACCACCTATGACAAGAGAACGCTACTCCTCCATAGCAGTCCTAGTGGAGCAAATCCATCTTCTTTTCTTCAGTTTTGAGTGCCTAATGGCATGACATTGAATGTGGATGGGTTTCTCTTGTCTTGACTTTCTTGGGTTTTGTGGCCACGCCATGGTCTGTAATGCTTTAATTGTCATTTCGTGGCTATTCCATTGTCTGTAATGCTTCAGGTTATTTGATTGTCTGTAATACGATAGGTCGAATCTGTGTTTCGGACTTCGGACTTTCTGAGTTTTCTGGGAGTCGGGGACGCCCCGCTTGCGGGGGTGAGGATGCTTAGTCATCAAACGCAAGGGATTCAACATTTTGTTGCGTTCCCTGACTAAGCAAGGCTAATTCCAGTTTTGCCCGGTTACCTATGAAAACAGGTCGGTTCCGGTTACTTCAAGTATCTGGATGTGTGGATGCAGGAAAAAAGAAGTCCGGTAGTACACCAATATAAAGATTATGTCCTTTCCACTATTGATTATGTGCTTGAACATTTGTAGTAACAGGATCTCGGATTTTTAAGTCATCTTTTTCATAAATTCAAGCATTTATTCATTCAAAGAAATTTTCTTGGGGTCTAGATAGGCTATAATTATGTGCTCCTTGATGTTGGCTTTGATTTGAGCCACCAAACAAGGAAAATGGCTGGTTGGTTGTCAAGATATGAGCACAAGAATTTTGGATTCTCAAGTTGTTTGAATAAATTCAGGGGTTTACTCGCTCAGAAATTTTTTGGGAGCTGTTGTAGGTTACAATCATGTACTCCTTGATACTAGCTTTAATATGAGCCACCAAACAAGGAAAATGGCTGGTTGGTTGTCAAGATAAGTATGAGCAAAAGAATTTTGGATTCTCAAGTTTTTTCAATAAATTCAGGGGTCTACTCACTCAGAAATTTTGTGGGAGCTGTTTCAGGTTACAATCATGTACTCCTTGATACTAACTTTAATATGAGCCACCAAACAAGGAAAATGGCTGGTTGGTTGTCAAGATATGAGCAAAAGAATTTTGGATTCTCAAGTTGTTTCAATAAATTCAGGGGTTTACTGAGTATTCAGAAAATTTTTGGGAGCTGTTGTACATTATCATTGTGTACTCCTTGATACTAACTTTAATATGAGCCACCAAACGTGGAAGCCCCACCAGTTGGTTGTCCAGTGTCCTTAAACAAATTTCAGATTTCTAAGTTTTTCCATAAACTCAAGGGTCTAATCAAGGAAAGTTTTTGGGGGCTGACATAGTCTAAAACTATGTACCCTTTCATACTAGCTTCAATTTGAGTTAACAGACAGGAAACTGGCCAGTTGGCTGTCAGAATATGAGCAGAAAAATTTTGATGACATTGTGCACCCTCAAGTTTTCATATTTTCAAATCAGTTGTACTTAACAATTTTTTCTGGCTGAGAGTGTCAAAAATTATTAGACTACACTTGCAACAGGAGAAATGGTCTTTATTTTGAGCTTAGAAACACTTTGTTTTTAAAATGGAAATGTCCTGTTTGTAGCTTAAAAGCGTCATGTTCCACTTAGAAGTACTCCAATTAGAAGAAATCAGTCTGTTACACCATGATAGCATAGTCAACAAAGCTTCTGTGATCCTCTGCCCTGCCCTATTTTCATTCCCCATTTCAGTTTTTCAATAGCCCTATTTTCATTTTTATGAGTGGGCCAATCACTTTCCTGTTGCAGATGTAGTCTATTATACAGTGTAACATTATGATGACTGACATACTAGTTGAGGTACCCTATTATAAACCACCCATGACTTGAGAGCACTATGATGAAATCATGGACTCGTATTTGCCAGTGGCCCTCCACTGGCCCACACCAGCAAGTAATAAGTATTTGAATAAGTGTCAGTAATGAGCAACGAGAGTGATCAGTAGTAAGGAAATCTAGATGTGGTATTCTTACACAAACAGGGCACAGTTGGCACCCATTCACCACTGCTAGTGTTCTCCAGGATATGTTTTACATTCTATCCAATTCATGATCACTACTTGCTCCTACTGTCATCCAGGTTATGCTCTATGCATTGTTTTTATTGACATAAGCCCTCTAGGAAGTGAGGCAGTCTGCTACAGTCAAAATTCTTCATTTATATATGCCCATATCAACTTTCTTTGTTGCTGCAACTCATGGCTGGAAGGCCACACACTTTGGTCACTAAGATAGGAGTCAGGACCACAGACATAGGAAAATCTAGGCAG
>ML179040.1:327630-342870 GCA_004369135.1 Dendrothele bispora CBS 962.96
TATCTATATCCTTACCCAACATAAAGATGTCCAGGCTAAACTCCGTCAGGAGCTTCTCGCTGTTGGAACTGACTCTCCTTCGATGGATGAACTCAGCGCATTGCCGTATCTCGACGCTTTTGTTCGCGAAGTTCTCAGGCTCCACGCTCCCGTTACATTCATTGCTCGGGCTGCGGTCAAAGATGATATTATCCTCTTAAAGAGCCAGTCATCGATGTTAATGGCAAAACACTCACAGAACTGCAGTAAGTTTTTTTCTTGCTTTCACGATTTATATGTAGGAATGTTGAAGTATCCGATCTCTCTAGTGTCAAGAAAGGACAATTGATTCAAATCCCTATTCAAAGTATGAACAAGGACAAGAAGCTCTGGGGTGAAGATGCTTGGGAATTCAAGTGAGCATCGTTTTCTTTTTCATGTTACTTCTCATTCTTGGATAGGGACCTCTTTTCACTGACGTCGATCACATACTAGACCTGAACGTTGGGGCAAAGAGCCTGAAAGCAGCACGAAATTCCAGGTGTATGGAGTCATCTTCTTACGTTCATTGGTGGTACTCGAGCTTGTATTGGCTGGAGGTTCTCCGTCGTCGAGTGAGTATTAATTTCACTCCTAAAATGAAACCACTCAACTAAAGAACATGAAATGAATCTCGAAAACAGGATGAAAGCTATTTTGTTCACCCTCATTCGTGCATTTGAGTTTGATTTGGCCGTTCCCAAAGAGGATGTAACATTTAAGAGGCCTTTGATGGTGTCCCTGTCTCGACCTATGGCGAAGTCGCATCTACCTGAAAGACGGCTGCCTGTTACTTTGACTCCGGTGACGAGGGACAACTGAGCGAATGTTTCACTCTCATTGAAATTTGATAAATATTTAAAATTATAGGACTTTTTAACTATTCCTTCATTCTAGTATTTAACTCAAGCACCCTTTCTCAATCATTGAACTTGTTTTCTGCTACAGCTTGAATTTTGAGGAGTACGTTTAGTTCACTGATAATCTGAACTGTCGTCAACTTTCGAAAATCCTACTTCTATGATTCTCCGGCACGATTCTACTCATGAATTACTTCGAACACGAGGGGATAGGTATTTTGTATCGCGGCCAACGGAAGGGATGTCCTTCGAGCCATGATGGCCTGGAATCCAAACATCACCACACCCTATTTATTTGTCTGACATCATAATAAAATGCTCTTTGATATTGCAACAAGAAATTTGGCCATTTTTAAGCTTAAAATTTACTCTGTATGGAAGGTGAGCCATCCAAAATTTTTATTGCAGATGCGCTCTATGTATATAGAGAGGCGGCATCTAGAGATGTCCCATCCTAACCCTAATGACCCGGTTAGGGTGGGACATCTCTAGATGCCGCCTCTGTATATTTTAGGAAGTTATTTTCAATTATGATTCCGTTTGGTTATTGAGAAAAAATCAAGGAATAGACCATATCTGCAACGCGGATTTTTTGGTCGTTGTTTTTCATTGAGGAACGATAGATTTATCTGGGCCCCACCCGAAAATCTTTAAATGGGGCTGGGTGGTTGACCAAACGCCATGGTAATTTTTCATTAGCCCATTTCCGTTTGTCTGTAGCTCCATTTTTCTTTGACATCTTGGAGCTTAGAGAAATCCGCGTTGCTCAGGTCTAGAAATTTACCCGTACTACCCGTACCGCCTTACCTACCATCTGTGTCGCTAGCGCTCGGACCTACTCAGCTGCAGATCACAGGATCTGGCTGTGGCCAAACATGCGACACGGCCGTATCCTGATTGGGTCCCCAGTGCCGGTTCCTCCTCCTCCTCCTCCTCCCAAAACCTCGTCAAAATTTTAAAGATAGGAGTAAGTAATCTGTAGCAACCCGCTTAAGGCCGCCTTGAACCTGTGCGCACTGGAGGCGGAACTTTGGATCGGACTTCAGGTCCAGTTGCAAAACTTTGGACTGAATTTTCGGCTCAGTCCAGAAAAGTTCAGGACCAGACTTCGTGAACACTAGCCAAAAGTAGGTCTTAACCTCAAATAAACACTGGGAAGTTTAGTCGCCATTCTACTTATAGGTTTTGTGACCAAGGAATGTGTGGCTGTCTATAAATACTCCCTGGAAGCAGAATCGAAAAGTCCGAAAAGTCCGAGAACATCAAGTTTTCACCGCCATAAACAGAATTCTAGTCACACGTCTCGACTCACTTGGTCCCCTTAAACTGATTTCAATATGTTTAGTTAGGGTGATGTGAACTAAGTTAGAGGATCGAATCCTTTCCAGAAGCTTTGTTGAAAAATTTTGAAGCTGATCTGCCGACTCTGGTTCACCACAAGTGTTGATCTTGCATTCCTTTACTACCAAGTGCACTGCAGATAGTGAAGTCCGGCTGTGGAGATCACAGCCAAATACATTCGTTTTTCCTTATGAGGTGTGAAGAACTAGAAAAATTTCAGTGTATCTCTCTCTTCTAGTTTTCTGGGACATAATTATCCTAACCACCTCTTTGAGCTTACTGCCAGTGCCATCATGACATCAATTGTCTGGTTAGCAGCAGCAAGAGTGCATCTCATTGTGCTAATGCTGCTGGTAAGCTATCACCACGTTCTCTGTGCCCTGGTTAATACCACTTTGGAAGAAACAAGCCCACAGATAATATACTATGGTAACAGTGCGTATGCTCATTGCTCTTCGAAGGCTGCTTGAGTTGTAGTTATCTTTCAGACTGGGTGAAGAGCGATGCCGATCCATCTTACCATGGTGGTTTTCATGCTCAGACTCAAGACACTTCTGCGAGTGCTGTATTCAACTTCACTGGTATGTGGCGTGGAAAGTTTTGATAACAATGAGTAATTGAAGTGATCAAACAGGAGTGGCTATATATTACTATTCATCTTTATGGACTAAGGATGTCACCACGGTGTTGACTCTTGACGGCAACAATACAGAGACCCTGAACCTCACTCTCACTAATGGGAAAACTTCTACAAAGAACTACACAATCCATTGGAGTAGAACTAATTTGAAAGATGGAGCTCATTCTCTCGTTATGTCAACTGGCAACTATGCCCTGGTTGATGCAATCATGTAAGGGATCCAGATGTATTTCCAAGTTCCAAAAGTCTCAAAAGCCTCTAGTTACACGTCAAATCAATCCAATGATTCAAACGCTAGCCGCTCCTCTCTCCACAATGTCACTGTCGAAGAAACGAGCCCACAAATAATTCACAATGGGGATAGTAAGCTTCTTTACAGCTTTTGACAAACTTCATATTTTGCTGAATAACGTGCATATAGACTGGATCAACAACCTTAGTTTACTGTACCATGGTGGAGGACAAAGTCAAAATCAAGATGTGAACGCAAATGCTATGTTTACTTTTACTGGTTAGTACTATGCGTGTAGCACATTGAAATCATTTCAATTCCAAATATGGAGCAGGAAATGCCGTCTACCACGCTTCTCTCTGGCCGTTCCGGATTACAACTGTGCTGAGTCTTGATGGACAACCTGGTGAGATCGTGGACTTGACTGATCCTTCTGTGGTACCAAATCAAGAAACTGCACCTCAAGCTCCCACCGTGGAGTCTTCAATTCGATGGAGTCGTACGAATCTGACCGAGGGAAACCACACGTTGATTATATCCCCTGGGAACTATGCGATAGTGGACGCAATAACGTATGTGTTCTTGTTTCTGACGGGTCTTTGACTTTTAGTAGAAGTCGAGACTAATAAATGAATTTTTAAGGTATACGCAAGACCTGTCAGTCTCTACAAACTCCAGCGGCGACTCTTCTACGACGGCAAACACAGAAAGGACAGGCTTAATCGGCGTTGGGGTTGTAGCAGGAATTCTTGGCTTTTTGCTAATCATCGCAATGGTGTTAATTGGCGTTCTCTTTCGTCGTCTCAAACGCTACTCGAAATCCGAAGACCAGAGAGGTGAATTTACCGCCCGAAGAAGTATTATGCGGCAGCATTCTGGCTGGCGTCGGGTGTCACCGTACATGATGACAACACCTCTAGAAGTCTCCGTTGACGCTACTCTCCATGACGGTTTGGGTTCTGGAACTGCAAATGCTACAGACACAACGTTGACAGCTCGAAATCAGACTACGCGAAAAGGCGCTTATACTCAGCGTGCGTCCTCGGGCCCCTCGCAACCACAAAGTAGGGCACAGTGGGATGCACCCCCTCCTTCTTATCGAGGATAATTGTGGTGTCACACTCCATACATACTACGAGAAAGTGTACCAGGTGGTCTGCAAGTCCCTCCGGTCTCAAAGTCAAGATGCTTCATTTCAACTTCCCTCGAATATTTTTATTTTATCTTATTTTTGGTCTGCGACCTTATTTTCAGATAAAGTTCTAAGTATTGTATTCAAAGTAGGCGGAAACTTCACCAGATAAGTATAGCACCGGGTTATTACATGCATGTAATTACAATTCAAGCCAGATGCCCTACACGCATACTTACATCAAGCCCTCCTGCTCCTGCCGGCGCGCCGAATTAAAAGAGCGCTCAAATAGTAAAAGTGACCAATCCGAGTCACAGGTACACCAATACTTAACCTCAAATAAACACCTGGGAAGTTTACTTGTCATTCGACTCATAGGCTTCGTGACCATATGGGTCCTTTTGAAGGGCGTGGTTGTCTATCAGTACTGGGGAAGGAGTCTCAAAAAGTGAAAACGTCAAGAATGGATTTTGCCGCTGTAAAGAAAATACGACACCAATGTCTATTCAGCGAAAGCCCTCGAGGATAATGGACCGTATCGGACTTGAACTCCTTCAAGATGCTAAGAATTGAATGTCACAAGCTGAAGAAAGATGGTGTCACGAAATCTCAAGACTCACGGTCTCCTCTCGTTGTTGATAAAATCAGACATGAACACCGGAGAATCAGAGAATGAGTGGTTGAGACGTACTTGCCCGTAGGTGCTCGGCCGTCAACGTGCATTCCTTTCTCCGATGACTTAAGCAATCTTTTTTTTTCAAGAGATTTCGTCGCAGGACACGAAACAACAAGTACTAGCACTTCTTGGGCTATCCACGTCCTCACCCATCGTAGAGATATTCAGAACAAACTCCGCCAAGAAAGTTCCACCTTCGACACTGACTTCCCTACGATGGACGAACTCAACTATTTACCATATCTCGACGCATTTGTTCGCTCGGAGGTGCTCAGGTTCTACGCGCCTGTTACTTGGGTTAATCGGATGGCGATCTGAGATGACGTTCTACCTTTGAAAGAACCGATCGTGGATGTGAACGGCAGAGTGCATACGGAGCTGCAGTAAGTACTCGATACTCTGTTCCACTGAGTCGTGCATAGTAGTAGGTATACTGACAAAACAATCTGACTCGAATCGAATCAAGTGTCAAGAGGGGCCAGACGATACAGCTATCTATCCTTGCGATGAACAGAGATAAGAAGCTTTGGGGTGATGATGCTGAGGAGTTCGAGTAAGTGCGATTTAGCATCAGTTATTTACATGTTTACACTTCATTCCTGGAGAGCGATCATCTCCGTTGATCTCGATTATCGTGTAGACCCGAGCGTTGGGAGAAGGAAACCAAATCGACACACGGAATTCCTGGAGTATGGAGTCACCTTCTTACATTCATCGGAGGTCCTAGAGTTTGTACCGGATGGAGATTCTCCGTCGTTGAGTAAGTACAAATTCTCAAATCCCATTCCTTTCACTAACGAAAAAGAAATCAACCTCTACTTTTATTTTGGTGATAATAGAATGAATGCTCTATTATTCACACTCGTCCGTGCATTCGAGTTTGATTTAGCTGTGCCTAAAGAAGATATACTATTCAAGAGGTCTAATGCTCCCTCTGGCTTGGCCAGGGGCGAAATCCCTCCCCGGGCGTCATATGCTTGTCGTCCTGACACCGGTGAAGAGGGGTAACTAGATAGGATAGACCACCATGAGGTCACTGGAACGGGGATGTATCTACCTGAAGTCAGAGAATCTCTGCTGGGGCGCTGACGTCGCGGTATCGATGAAAAGAGTAATACATTATTCTTACCGGTGTCGAGGGAGAACCCACTGTTTCTCATGTATTCCGGACGTCACCGAAGCAGCAGACCAAGAGGTTCATCATTCAAAGTATCTATCATGAGATGATAAGCCGATAGTGCGTGTCTCAATTAACTCTTCTTTAGCGGTCTTTTTAGTCAAATCTCAGTGTGTCATTTGTCCGTTGGCTAGGGTACGAGTTTCCAAGACGGAGAAACTATAGCTAATTACATCAACCGCTGGAAGTAAGTACGGCCAATACCTTCCGACTGCAGACCGTACAATCGACTTTTCTACCAGGAAAATCCACCATTTTGCTTGCAAAGTATACAGAACGCCAACTGCTTGATAGATTCCAACGGGAGAACAGGTGACTTCCGTCGGATTTTGAATCCAGGCTCTTCGTCATGATCATTCAAATCATCATGCATATATATCCCCTGTCTTTGGACTCCTACCTTCATCCACAAAATGAACTTACTCACTGATGTTATCATTCCTATCGCTCTTGTAACTGTCTCCTACGCTCTTTGTCTCGGTATCAGCAGCCTTTATCGAAGGCTATTCCCTCATCTTCGACACTTGCCAGGTCCGAAAAACCCTCATCTTCTATACGGCAATTTCATTGAAATCGCAGAAGACGTGCGCATTGACTTTTTGGGCCTCTTTCGGCTTTGACTGATAACTAACAATGAATTTGCACTTAGGATACAGCAAGCACTCATGAAAAGTGGGGCGAGAAATATGGCCCAACGTACCGTCTTAACGGTCTGTTGAAGGTAGGCCAATATTTTGGTAACGCAAGACCTCAAAGCAATCCACCATATCCTCAGATACTCAGAAGAAGTTTATCACAAACCAGATGTAGCTCGAGCAGCTATTAGTCGTTTACTCGGAGATGGTAAGCAGTGAAATACAGAGGGGGTTCTCTTCTTAACATCATAAACTGCAACAGGCCTGCTCGTTGTTGAAGGGGAGAAACACAAGATGCAGAGAAGAGTCATGGTATGGTCATTATCATCGAATCTTTTGAAATTCAAGTGTGATCAATCGTCGAATCTGAATCTTTCAGAATCCCGCTTTCGGCCCAATCCAAATCCGTGCATTGACCGAGATATTCGTAGACAAGTCTCTCGAGGTAAGTAACCTTCCTCCTTTTAGACTTCGATTTATTTACGTGATGCATCGATGATCCAAAGCTTCGTGACTATTGGATGAGAGAAATACAAAAGTCTAGCAACAAAGAAGTGATCGTCGGAGCTGGACTAAGTAAAATGACTCTGGATGTTATCGGTCGCGCTGGTGAATCAAATCAACGTTTCTCTCAATCTTTCGCCTTACAATTGAATGTTAACCACCCAACGATAGGGTTCAACTACGATTTTGAGGCGCTTTCTGGAGGCGCCAATAGCGAACTTAGTAGAGCATTTGCTGCTGTCTTTGGTAACTTCAACAGGACCATACTCGACTTTCTTCGGACTCAGTTTGTCATCTTCCGTAATCTCGTACGTTTGAATTCTTTCCATCCTTAGTATCATTTCCTTGATCTGATTTTTGTACTCAGCCGGCCAATCCTGTCTTTCGTAACGCCCGGGGTCTGATGGATCGCATTGGAAATGAACTTCTTCAAGACGCTAAGGAGATGGCACGATCCTCCGAAAAGCAAGATGGTATGGGGAAATCCCGGGACTTGCTTTCACTGTTGATGAGGTCTAATCTGGACAACAATCTCCCGGATCATCAAAGAATGAGTGATGAAGATGTTCTCGCTCGTGAGTATCGAAAACTTGTCTGCAATTGATCGATCTTTCAGTCTCATCATCGATTTTGTTTTGCAGAGATTCCCACATTCTTCGTTGCAGGTCACGAAACAACGAGTACTAGCACGACTTCAGCTATCTATATCCTTACCCAACATAAAGATGTCCAGGCTAAACTCCGTCAGGAGCTTCTCGCTGTTGGAACTGACTCTCCTTCGATGGATGAACTCAGCGCATTGCCGTATCTCGACGCTTTTGTTCGCGAAGTTCTCAGGCTCCACGCTCCCGTTACATTCATTGCTCGGGCTGCGGTCAAAGATGATATTATCCCTCTTAAAGAGCCAGTCATCGATGTTAATGGCAAAACACTCACAGAACTGCAGTAAGTTTTTTTCTTGCTTTCACGATTTATATGTAGGAATGTTGAAGTATCCGATCTCTCTAGTGTCAAGAAAGGACAATTGATTCAAATCCCTATTCAAAGTATGAACAAGGACAAGAAGCTCTGGGGTGAAGATGCTTGGGAATTCAAGTGAGCATCGTTTTCTTTTTCATGTTACTTCTCATTCTTGGATAGGGACCTCTTTTCACTGACGTCGATCACATACTAGACCTGAACGTTGGGGCAAAGAGCCTGAAGCAGCACACGAAATTCCAGGTGTATGGAGTCATCTTCTTACGTTCATTGGTGGTACTCGAGCTTGTATTGGCTGGAGGTTCTCCGTCGTCGAGTGAGTATTAATTTCACTCCTAAAATGAAACCACTCAACTAAAGAACATGAAATGAATCTCGAAAACAGGATGAAAGCTATTTTGTTCACCCTCATTCGTGCATTTGAGTTTGATTTGGCCGTTCCCAAAGAGGATGTAACATTTAAGAGGCCTTTGATGGTGTCCCTGTCTCGACCTATGGCGAAGTCGCATCTACCTGAAAGACGGCTGCCTGTTACTTTGACTCCGGTGACGAGGGACAACTGAGCGAATGTTCACTCTCATTGAAATTTGATAAATATTTAAAATTATAGGACTTTTTAACTATTCCTTCATTCTAGTATTTAACTCAAGCACCCTTTCTCAATCATTGAACTTGTTTTCTGCTACAGCTTGAATTTTGAGGAGTACGTTTAGTTCACTGATAATCTGAACTGTCGTCAACTTTCGAAAATCCTACTTCTATGATTCTCCGGCACGATTCTACTCATGAATTACTTCGAACACGAGGGGATAGGTATTTTGTATCGCGGCCAACGGAAGGGATGTCCTTCGAGCCATGATGGCCTGGAATCCAAACATCACCACACAGCCTATTTATTTGTCTGACATCATAATAAAATGCTCTTTGATATTGCAACAAGAAATTTGGCCATTTTTAAGCTTAAAATTTACTCTGTATGGAAGGTGAGCCATCCAAAATTTTTATTGCAGATGCGCTCTATGTATATAGAGAGGCGGCATCTAGAGATGTCCCATCCTAACCCTAATGACCCGGTTAGGGTGGGACATCTCTAGATGCCGCCTCTGTATATTTTAGGAAGTTATTTTCAATTATGATTCCGTTTGGTTATTGAGAAAAAATCAAGGAATAGACCATATCTGCAACGCGGATTTTTGGTCGTTGTTTTTCATTGAGGAACGATAGATTTATCTGGGCCCCACCCGAAAATCTTTAAATGGGGCTGGGTGGTTGACCAAACGCCATGGTAATTTTTCATTAGCCCATTTCCGTTTGTCTGTAGCTCCATTTTTCTTTGACATCTTGGAGCTTAGAGAAATCCGCGTTGCTCAGGTCTAGAAATTTACCCGTACTACCCGTACCGCCTTACCTACCATCTGTGTCGCTAGCGCTCGGACCTACTCAGCTGCAGATCACAGGATCTGGCTGTGGCCAAACATGCGACACGGCCGTATCCTGATTGGGTCCCCAGTGCCGGTTCCTCCTCCTCCTCCTCCTCCAAAACCTCGTCAAAATTTTAAAGATAGGAGTAAGTAATCTGTAGCAACCCGCTTACTAAGGCCGTCTTGAACCTGTGCGCACTGGAGGCGGAACTTTGGATCGGACTTCAGGTCCAGTTGTAAACCTTTGGACTGAATTTTTGGCTCAGTCCAGAAAAGTTCAGGACCAGACTTCGTGAACACTAGCCAAAAGTAGGTCTTAACCTCAAATAAACACTGGGAAGTTTAGTCGCCATTCTACTTATAGGTTTTGTGACCAAGGAATGTGTGGCTGTCTATAAATACTCCCTGGAAGCAGAATCGAAAAGTCCGAAAAGTCCGAGAACATCAAGTTTTCACCGCCATAAAAAGAATTCTAGTCACACGTCTCGACTCACTTGGTCCCCTTAAACTGATTTCAATATGTTTAGTTAGGGTGATGCGAACTAAGTTAGAGGATCGAATCCTTTCCAGAAGCTTTGTTGAAAAATTTTGAAGCTGATCTGCCGACTCTGGTTCACCACAAGTGTTGATCTTGCATTCCTTTACTACCAAGTGCACTGCAGATAATGAAGTCCGGCTGTGGAGATCACAGCCAAATACACTCGTTTTTCCTTATGAGGTGTGAAGAACTAGAAAAATTCCAGTGTATCTCTCTCTTCTAGTTTTCTGGGACATAATTATCCTAACCACCTCTTTGAGCTTACTGCCAGTGCCATCATGACATCAATTGTCTGGTTAGCAGCAGCAAGAGTGCATCTCATTGTGCTAATGCTGCTGGTAAGCTATCACCACGTTCTCTGTGCCCTGGTTAATACCACTTTGGAAGAAACAAGCCCACAGATAATATACTATGGTAACAGTGCGTATGCTCATTGCTCCTCAGAGGTTGCTTGAACTGTAGATCCCTTTCAGGCTGGGTGAAGAATGCAGATGGACTTTACTATCATGGCGGTTTTCACGCTGAGACTCAAGACCTTTCTGCAAGTGCTGTATTCAACTTCACTGGTACGTGGCGTTAAAAGTTTAGATAACAATGAGTAATTAAAGTGATCAAACAGGAGTGGCTATATATTACTATTCGTCTTTATGGACTTTCGATGTCACCACGGTGTTGACTCTTGACGGCAATGATACAGAGACCCTGAACCTCACTCTCACTAATGGGAAAACTTCTACACAGAACTACACAATCCATTGGAGTAGAACTAATTTGAAAGATGGAGCTCATTCTCTCGTTATGTCAACTGGCAACTATGCCCTGGTCGATGCAATCATGTAAGGGATCCAGATGTATTTCCAAGTTCCAAAAGTCTCAAAAGCCTCTAGTTACACGTCAAATCAATCCAATGATTCAAACGCTAGCCGCTCCTCTCTCCACAATGTCACTGTCGAAGAAACGAGCCCACAAATAATTCACAATGGGGATAGTAAGCTTCTTTACAGCTTTTGACAAACTTCATATTTTGCTGAATAACGTGCATATAGACTGGATCAACAACCTTAGTTCACTGTACCATGGTGGAGGACAAAGTCAAAATCAAGATGTGAACGCAAATGCTATGTTTACTTTCACTGGTTAGTACTATGCGTGTAGCACATTGAAATCATTCCAATTCCAAATATGGAGCAGGAAATGCCGTCTACTACTACGCTTCTCTCTGGCCGTTCCGAATTACAACTGTGCTGAGTCTTGATGGACAACCTGGTGAGACTGTGGACTTGACTGATCCTTTTGTGCTACCAAACCAAGAAACTGCACCTCAAGCTCCCACCGTGGAGTCTTCAATTCGATGGAGTCGTACGAATCTGACCGAGGGAAACCACACGTTGATTATATCCCCTGGGAACTATGCGATAGTGGACGCAATAACATATGTGTTCTTGTTTCTGACGGGTCTTTGACTTTTAGTAGAAGTCGAGACTAATAAATGAATTTTTAAGGTATACGCAAGACCTGTCAGCCTCTACAAACTCCAGCGGCGACTCTTCTACGACGGCAAACACAGAAAGGACAGGCTTAATCGGCGTTGGGGTTGTAGCAGGAATTCTTGGCTTTTTGCTAATCATCGCAATGGTGTTAGAAACAACGATCTGAAAACATAAAGAGAGTAGGTTATCAGTGCTTCGAAACCTAGTAGCTAGGTAGTACAGTTATTTAGTTCAGATTTTCCTCCTTTCAATGAATGGAGCTCTCTAAACAGATGCTTATAGAGCCAGTTACGTGCCTAAACCTAACCCGGCTTTCGCCCTAAGACTTTCTAAGTCTAAGTTGCTAACTAGTGTGAACTTAAAGTTTTTTAAGCTACTATTGCTGGTATGGTACTGAGAAGAGACGTAGAACACAAAGAGGGGAAGTTGCTGCTCGTCCGGACAACGTCAAACACTACAATTCTTCTCTTAGCGGAGACATAAAAAGTGACGAATGGTAGAGGCTCATTTGCTGAATATCGGCGAGCTCGGTGCAGACCAAATACTATTTGAAGAAGACTCATAGACTCCTATACCACCTAACGAAACTCCAGAACGCAATGGTTTTATAACCGGATCGGTCTCTTACGCAAATAGTGACTTCCACTTGTTTTCGTCTAACTTTGTGCGTGGAAGTTGTCTGGCAATTCTGCCATGCAACCCGGTATAAAGAGCGGGGTGAAAAGTACTCACGAACGACATAGGATTCACGTTTAAGTAACAATCAATAGTCAGTTTCGGCTTTCTCCGGGTTTTTCAGTTACGCGTGCAGAAGACGCTAAAGTTACTTTAACGGCATATCTTCTACTCCCAAAAAGCCTGGACCGTTCACAGCTTCTACTCCCTTATCGGAAGCTATTTCCGACGACTATGGCTCTGTTTCTCGCATCCTCTGTCAATGTTCTCGCTATCCTTACTATTGTAGTCACTCATTCAAGTAAAACACCTACTTCCATCCTCAGGTTTCTGTCCCCTATATATACGTACTACTAAACTTACTAGTACTGCTTCTCGGACCTAAGTTTTAGGCTGCCTTCAGTGGACAAAGAGGGCAACCTTAGATAGTTCGTCAACCGCAAGACATATGAAACGTTCGTTTTACCACCTAAAAGGACCATCTTTTCAGCTAACATGCCAGACGTCAGCCTTCCATAACCGGCATGAATGAAGGTCGCCAACTACATTAATCGATATCAAAGAGGCAGAACCTTTGAGCATGGGATCGGTTGCCTGTTTACTGTGTGACTCTAAACTGATTTTTCTGGCGATTTCTTCTCAATTAACTCTGTGCGTGATAGCCGAATAGTAGAGTACTATCTATGAAACTTACTACTTGGAGAACCAGACGACGAAGCCACTGCAGGCCTTATGTACTCTTTGTCACCCAAGAGGGAGCTGTGGCCATTCTTATTACATAATGAGAAAAGTAGCTATGGCGCTGCAGTCGCGGGGTCGTCTCTAAGAGACTGAAGTCCATCTATGTAGGGGCAAGGTCACTGGAGTACCACCAGATAGGATAGATCAATGGGGAGAAAGTGGCCACAGTCCTGCTGTTCGTATACTGCGGGCCCCTCCCTAAAGCGGGGACCGGTTCGGTCTCCCTCGTAATCTGGAGAACTTATCATATAGAAGAAATCCGTGTCGATTTAGTTTGAGCTTACGTGCCTGCTCACACTTATTATCTCGTAAGTAAGATAATAGTGGTTTTATTTTCATCTCCAACTAAAGAAAAAGCAATCACTTTCCTTACCCTAAACTCTTAAACATGAATGAGTTGCTGCCTCTTAGAGGTAGGCCATGTTTGAGATCCTGGAGGCTACTTACATTCTTCCACTGAGGTATGAGGTCCTTAAGGCACACAGCTAAACCAAAGGAAGAGGGTTGCGAGCCCAGATGTGCTATTAGCTCTAGTTGCCTCTACTAGCGAGAGGTCCTTACTTCACATTTGTACATTTATTGACTACGATTTAGCGTGAATGAGCTTGAGGAGTCGTAGTAGTGGGGTTTCGAAGAATAGAGACAAGTAGCGTTCCTATCTATCGACATAGCAGACCGGGAGAACTGTGAACTAAGCTAAGCTCAGTCTAACAAAACAGTCATATGGATGATGATACGTGCTGAGTCACCTTGTCTCATAGCTCATGAATGACGTCGAGGCATACGTGAGACGGCAAGTGTAGGTGCTAGCCAAGAAAGTTTCCATCTTGCAGTAGAGTCTAGCGGTAGGCTAATTGGGTTCATTGTCCGCGCATCTTGGACTCGTGGAGGCTCGCTTGTTTACGCAGCTCTATACCATTTATCAACTCAAGCAGGTAGCATCCCTTCAGTCACAGCTTCCACCTTGAAAGAACCGCCTCAAACAAGACTTATAGAGATGCTACCCACTCCTGCACCTATCGGGTTCTTCACGATCATGAACAACAAAGCACAGGACGCTGCTTTAGAGAACTTTTTTTTTCTAACGAATTCAGTAGCCTCTTTCCTTACGTGCAACTGCCGGCTCGTGGATGCCCGTTCATGCAGAGTTGGTGAGTAAGAGACTAAGAGGCCACAAGTACAGACTAAAATAGTTGTTGCTCTCCTCTGGCACTCAGAACTCTAAAGCACTGTGGTAGAAAGAAGTCGAACACTGTAAGTTAAGAATCGTAGAACTTCCTCAAGTTCAGGCTATGCCAGGTAATAGGAGCTCCCGAAAGCGACTTATCTGTAACCACAGCATAAAAGAAATGTCGCCGTTTTAGGTAAGAACTGCAAAAGTGAAAAACTCTGAGGAAGGGGTCATGACTATCTGTTGGTGCGGGAAGTTTTCCTGGGTATACCAGTGCTTCGGATACTCAGCTTACTGTTCATTTGAAGGGTCCACAAATAAACTCCAATTCATAACCACATGGACACTGAGCCTAACCAGTGAAAATGATAAACTCGCGAGAAAATTAAGCCGCGCGGCCGTCCTCGTCCTCCCGAACTACATTCATACGCACATCCCGTAGACCGAACTTAACATTAATGTACGTACATTATTGGGCCACGATATGAATAGACCACTTCAAAGGCGGATGAAACTTATGTTATGAATCTTGAAATAGACTTTTATTCCAGCGTCTGGTTTTTATTCTATTTTATTTTTATAAGCTCCCTTCAACTTTACTTCGTAGAACTGAAACTCTGGCCTCCCTGAACGTCTGGTGGACCATGTGAAAGAGCATCATACATACCTCACACTGTGGTGTTAATAGGAGCTATTCTTCCTCCCCCACGTAGGGTGACACGGGATGAAACACCAACGCTCCCCGGGCTCCTGCGTGCGACTCATATTCGCGGAAAAGCGCATCAGACTAAAGCTCGACAGTTGCAACACAGACATCGTAAACGTCAAGGTCTTGGGTTTGGCAGTACCTCTCATCGCAGTTGCCTCTGAAGATCTCCACAACAGTAGTACATGCCACTGTGGGCTGCGGTCGGTCTTACGACGGCGTATTATGAAGAAGCCCGCCATTTAAGTGGAGAGACCAGAAGCCTAAAGCTCATCGCAAACTCTGCTGCTTTCTCTTGCGGTTAA
>ML179040.1:342895-390982 GCA_004369135.1 Dendrothele bispora CBS 962.96
ACTAGACCTGAACGTTGGGGCAAAGAACCCGAAGCAGCCCACGAAATTCCAGGTGTATGGAGTCATCTTCTTACATTCATTGGCGGTGCTCGAGCTTGTATTGGCTGGAGGTTCTCCGTCGTCGAGTAAGTATTAATTTCAATCCTAAAATGTAACCCCTCAACTAAAGAACATGAAATGAATCTCGAAAAACAGGATGAAAGCTATTTTGTTCACCCTCATTCGTGCATTCGAGTTTGACTTGGCTATTCCCAAAGAGGATGTAACATTCAAGAGGCCTTTGATGGTTTCCCTATCTCGACCTATGGCGAAGTCACATCTACCTGAAAGGCGACTGCCTGTTATCTTGACTCCGGTGACGAGGGACAACTGAGCGAATACCTACATATATGTTTTGCTTTCCCACTCCCATTTCGGTGATAACTGATAAAACATTGATACGATTCTTGACTATCTTTTCATTCTTAGTACTTAGCCTTTCATTAACCTTTCTCAATCATTGAACTTGTTTTCTGCTTGATAACTTAACTTTTAAGGTGTACGTTTAGTTCACCAATGATCTGAGCTGTCGTCAACTTTTGACTCCATCGGTCCTACTTCTATCATTCTTTGGTACGATTCTACAAACATATTTTGCATGAATTACCTCGAAAACGAAGGAATACATAGGTGGCTCCTTCGGGCCGGTGCAGTGATGGCCCGGGATCCAAACATTACCACACAGCTGATCCAACCTCGTAAATGCTCGTAAGTACTCTTATCTGCGCTTCTAGAGCTCCTTATGCCGAGGACCTAATCTTCTTCTTAGCTTTGATTTATGGTTCTGCATGCATCCCAAGCATTTCTCTATGAACTCCTACCCTCCCGTCCGCTTCTGTCAGCTGAGGCCTTCATCAAGATCATGATGGCTAAGAAGACTCCACCCCAGGGAGCTTCTGTCGTAGCGGATCTGATGTCACTAGGTCAGCTAAAAGTAGGTCTATCACTACTTAACCTCAAATAAACACCTGGGAAGCTTAGTCGTCATTCTACTCATAGGCTCTGTTGACCAAGAAATGAAGGGCGTGGCTGTCTATAAGTACTCAACACCTCCCTAGGAGCAGAGTCAAAAAGTCTGAAAATGTCAGGAATGGATTTCGCCGCTGTAAAAAGAATGCAAATACGACTTCAACGTCCATTCGGCGAAAGCCTGCAAACAAACATGGGCGGAAATCAATGTCATGGTTTCAAGGTATGTATTTCTGACCACTTGCCTCGATTCACTTAGTTCCCTCAGACTGATGTCATTGATTTCAGCAATATATATCTATCATTCGAACTTCGATGTGTCCTTGATGGATCTTCATAATCTCCAAAAGAAGGTCGTTCGAGTCTCGTATCCATGATGCGAACTAACTTAGAGGACCGAATCTTTCCTAGAAGCTTTCCTAAAAAAATCTTGAAACTGTTCTGCTGACTCTGGTTCACCGTTGATCTTATTGAATACTTTGCTACCGGAGGCAATATCTCTTGGATAGTAAAGTCCGGTTATGGACATCACATGCCAAGGCCAAACGCACCCGCCTTTTCTTATGAGGTGTGGAGAAATGGAAAAATCCCAGCGGATCTCTCCCTCTCTTTCCCGAGACCTTATCCTTACCGCCCCTTCGAGCGTACCGCAACCATGACATCGATTGCCTGGTCAGCAGCAGCAAAAGTACATCTCGTTGTGCTAATGCTGCTGGTAAGCTATCGCCACGTTCTATGCACTCTGGTTAATACAACTTTGGAAGAAACAAGTCCGCAGATAGTCTACCATGGTAACAGTGCGTATGTTCATTATTCCTCGGAAGTCGTTCGAATCGTAGTTCCTTCTTAGGCTGGGTGAAGAGCGAAGCCGGACCACTTTACCATGGTGGCTTTCATGATCAAACTGAAGACCTTTCCGCGAGTGCTGTATTCAACTTCACTGGTACGTGGCGTGGAAAGTCTCGATAAATAATGATTAAAAATGACTAAATAGGAGTCGCTATATATTACTATTCGTCTTTATGGCCTTTCAATGTCACTACGGTGTTGACCCTCGACGGCAACGACACAGAGACTCTGAACTTCACAGCTGTCACTTCGCCCCAAGAACCGAACGGGAATCCTGTCACCGAGAACTCCACAATCCGTTGGAGTAGAAGTAACTTGAAGGACGGACCCCATTCTCTCGTCATGTCACCCGGGAACTTCGTTCTGGTCGATGCAATCATGTAAGGTATCCGGATGTACTCCCAAGTAGTTCTAAGGTCTCAAGAGCCTCTAGTTATACGTCGAATCAATCCAACGTGTCGACTACGGGTCGGTCCTCCCTCCAGAATGTCACCGTCGAAGAAACGAGTTCACAAATAATTTACAACGGAGACAGTAAGCTTTTCAGCTTTTGACAGACATACGTTTGCTGAACAGGGTGGACATATGTATAGACTGGGTCAACAACCAGGTCAGTTCATTGTACCATGGTGGAGGACAAAGTCAAAATCAAGACGTGAACGCAAACGCTATGTTCACTTTCACTGGTTAGTATGCAAACATGATTAGCACATTCAAATCGTTCCAAACATCGAGCAGGAAATGCTGTATACTACTACGCTTCTCTCTGGCCATTCCGAGTCACGACTGTGCTGAGTCTTGATGGACAGCCTGGTGAGACCGTGGACTTGACCGACCCTTCTGTGCCAAACCAAGAAACTGCACCTCCCACCGTGGAGTCTTCAATACGATGGAGTCGCACAAATCTGACCGAGGGGAAACACACGTTAACCATATCCACTGGAAACTATGCGATAGTGGATGCAATAACGTATGTTCTTGTGTTTGACTAGTCTTCTGACTTTTAGGGAAAGTCATGGTCAAGGCTAATAATAAATTTAGGTATACGCGAGACCTGTCAGTCTCTACAAATTCCAGCGGCGATTCTTCTGCGACAGCAAGCACGAACGGACCCTCCCCGACTTGTTCTACATCCTCAAACTCCTCTCAGTCAAAGACAGGTTCAATCGTCGAAGTCGTAGCAGGAATCCTTGGCTTTTTACTAACCATTGCAATAGCGTTTATTGGCGTTCTCTTACGTCGTCTTGAACGCTACTCGGAATCTGAAGATCAGAGTGACGTGTCTACCGCCCGAAGCAGTATCATACAACGTCCTGATAGACCGGTCTCTGGTCGGATGTCACTGTACACGACGACAGCACCTTCAGAAGTCTCCGCTGACGCTAC
Organism: Dendrothele bispora CBS 962.96; assembly: GCA_004369135.1. Taxonomy (NCBI): domain Eukaryota; kingdom Fungi; phylum Basidiomycota; class Agaricomycetes; order Agaricales; genus Dendrothele; species Dendrothele bispora. The sequence goes on from ML179040.1 coordinate 346,139, forward strand.
CATGAGGGATGGTGAGATCCTCTATGACCATTTGAGCTCTGGGACTGCAGATGCTACGGGCCCGACGTCGACGGCTCGAAATCAGATTACGAGGAAGAGAGGAGCTTGTACTCAGCGCGCGTCCTCGGGTCCCTTGCAACCACAAAGTAGGGCACAGTGGGATACACCCCCTCCTTCTTATCGAGGATAATTGCAGACATGTCACATTCCATGCATCCTACGAGAAAGAGTGCCAGCTGATCTGCAAGTTTCTCTGGTCTTCAAAGTCAAAATACTGCTATTTAAACTTCCCTCGAATATTTTATGTTATTTTCGATCTGCGACGCTTCCGGATAAAAGATCTTTTATTGTATCAAAAGTGGGTGGGTGAAAACTTCGCCAGAACGATATATATAGCACCAGGATATTGCATGCATGTAATTATAATTCAAGCCAGAGGTCAATAAACTAGTACCCTACAGGTACACGTAGCCGTAGACACGAATTCTGAGCTTCAGTTTGAGGCTTCAATCGAAGTTATGTAAATAGACAGCGAGAATTGCAGGGAATAATTCAATCATCAGAGCTGGTGATATCGATGCCAGGGATGGGGTTGACAAACCATGGTCAGAGCATATAGGTATATACAAGTGAAAATTATGATGATGTGTAAACAGTAGGCGAATATCCTGGGGTTGATTGAGATAAATGATAATAATAGGGAACCGAGTATGCACTGATAATAAAATGATAGACAGAACGACGAAAACAAAGAAAGCAAATCAGTCTGAGGAAAGAGAACGCGCGATGACCATTGCGAAATCATGGGTTATGCATGTGGTTGCATTAATATCAGATAATCGATGTCATTTGGGTAGGGGGGATTGCGAGAAAAAAAGGAAATGCGATGAAGGGAAATCGATGGACAAACGAACAAAATATAGACAACAATGAAAGGAGCCTAGAGGGTATTAAACACTAAGGTATCGTAAATCCCAATGATACACTGATAAGTAAAAAAGGATGGTATACACAATAAACAAAATGGTAAGGTAACTAGTGCGATTTGCAAGAATGCTATACGAAAACACAAGAGGAAGGAAACAACCCGGAACAAAGGAAGAGGCGAAACGCCAACAGATTAGACCCAAAAGGGAAGGGAAATGGATAAACGATAAAGACCTGGTGGCCATCACGGCCTCTCCGAAAATGAGACCAACTGGCTGGCAGGGAAGACTAGTAGATACATCCAATATGACCAAGAAACCCCCAGAGGCTTCCGCCCCTTCTACTCCATGCTGCAATCGGTTCAGCCTGGCTGAATAGACGGCCTTGCAAACATCATCCGGCGAAAGCATGAGTGACATCTCCAGTCGTACTTCAGTGTTGAGAACCTTCAACATCGCAAAACAAGCTATCTAATCACTTTAGAACTCGCTTCCCGTGCTTCCCTTCACGTACAACTCTCCACCGTCTTCTCCACTAAAGGTCAACATTCATAGAGTCTGCACCACTATCGCCGTGTCATCGAGCCACGCCACGTCCATATCCAACGTCAAACACTTCGACACACTCGCCCTGTCACGGCCACCCAGGGCACGTCTCAATAACCGGAGCGCCATATTGTGAGACGGATGACCAGGTAGTTTTGATGCAGGATCGGGTAAGGACGATGTGGATGACGTGGAATCAGGTGTTGTTGTGGAGTTAGCGGATGTAGAGACAGCGGTGGAAGCTGAGGAATCGGAGGACGTGGTCGTGGACGCAGAGTTTGAGGCCGCGATGGGCGGAGAGGCTAATGGAGAGGCGGGTGAAAGTACAAATGCAGGTGGACCAGAAATGGACGGACGAGAGGGGTAGAATCCCATCTGGGAATTGGTCGGCGACATTGGGAGGATACTGTTAATGTTGCTTTTCTCGCGACTCATAGTAGGCGCAGTGCCAACGAGGTCGTGTACCCAGTCTGTTATTATCTTATCGCGGCCTTCATCTACGCACAAGTCTGAGAAGCCATCAGAGGAGAGAATGAGGAATCTAGGCGCGCTACGCAGATTGGGCGAGACATGTCGGAGGGAAACGTGAGTAATCTCTGGTTTAGTAGAGATATATGGGGGAGTATGATTCCGAGCAAGGAACTCCTCCCATGGTGACTTGTCCTGGAATCCTGGTAGAAGGTTGTACAATATCCTTCGAGTAAATACGGGTGGCTGTTTGAATGGAGTATCACCGAGGCCTACACAGAATAAGGTTAAAATACAAAAACGAGATGAAGACTTGACAAGAAACGTACATCTGAAAGGGGCAAGAGCACCTAGGACACGTCTGTCGATAACACACTCTGGTTCATTAGGATGCTGCCGGCGGACGCGTTCTATCTCGGCATCGTTGTTTCCGTTATGGTCAGTGGTCAGTAACTCGACGTCCCATTCGCCGGCGCCTTTAGGTGATACAAGTACTGTCAAGAGAAAGTATGTATAAGCCACGATGACCAAGAGGAATATGCAGCATGCACGCCAAGCTCACCTGCTTGACAATCTCCTAAATTCGCCACCCAGAGATTTTCATGGTCCGGATCCACCAAGGCCACTAAAGCTGTAGTTCCATACATGTTGAGCCTCGCCTTTCGCCAGTTCTCGCCGCCCCGGTGATGGTCGTTAATGACGTGTCGTATTTGCTCGTCGGAATAGTTTGCAAGACCGTCAATGCCGCCAAAAAGATCCAATACGTCTCCAGCAATAGCATCATCGAAAGCAACGATTGAGCTCGAGAAACACTCTGATATAAAAGAAGGATCGCTGAGACGTGATGATTCATTCTCAAACGCCTTTTGTAGGAACTCCCCGATGATGATGGGTAGATGGTACGACACATGTTCAACGGTCACATCTCCGAGATGGCCTGCAGGGCCCAGACACGTATATAAGAATGTTTCGTCCAAAGGTTAGAGCAGGAAACATACCGTCAAATACACCAGTTAGCGACCAAAGACGCCCATTGATCTTCAGCTGCTTCACAACATAGCGATCCTGCGTCCTCGTCGTCGGAGATGGTTGGAAATTAAGACTATCCGCCCGCCACCCATGCGCTTCGTCAAACTGCACACTCTGCGGTTTCGCCAGATACCGCAACTCCCGCCAAATGTCCTCTTCTTGGAGTAGTTCATAAGTGCGCGGCCAAGGTCCATCGTCAGGTCCACAGCGTGTACCAGGGATATCCTCCGCATACGCCCATCCAGTCGCCTTTGATTCGTCTTCAGCTTGCTGTTTCGAGTTGTTGGCGACGCGCTGAATGACAGTAGTGGTCATGTTGGCCTTGAGCCAATGCAGGCCGGCCGTGACCGAAGAGATTATTATATTGGACGTCGTCGTGGTCGTAGTCAGCAAAAAAACAAAAAAATTTGTAAGAGGAACAGCTGGGTGAGTAAGAGGGGGCGAAGGTATAGCCGATACTTATAAAGCGTTTAAGTATATCAGCCGTCGACAAATGAGTGGTTGATCAACCGCATGGGTAAAGAAAGGTCTTTGCCGTACATCGGGTTGACGGACACTGCCCTAATCGTGCGCAGGTCTCAGTCTGATGACCACTCAAATGATTTAATTCCAGTCCATAGTTCAAAACGTGCATATACATTTTTTACCGCTCAGTAAGCTGTAAACTATCCGGGTCTAGTAAAGTAGGGAACGCGTGGCGCTATACTTGATGTAGATGTAGTTAACACCGCGCTACAGAACAAGCTTGTCCGCGGAACTCCCCATGGACAGGAGACATGTGAGCTTGAGGTAAACTTGGTCAAAAGATTCTAAAATTTCATCAACTTTTTCTTCCATCTCAGGTTGTTGGTCTCCAACAACATAACAGACATCCCTGATGGTCCGTGATGCACGCAGTTTGGCAGTCCATCGAGATACAGTGTCTCCCACCACATAACAACTAGTAACGATATAATATCCCTCGATGTGGTAGCCACTTCCCGTAATCGACCCCGGAAGGGCGTGGAGAAGGGATGATCTAGTGTTGAAACATTGAAAGAAATGAACCGATGAATGAATGAAGTCACATACATCACGGAGAGTAATTCAATTTACCCCACACATATCCTTGGGATAGGTTCTAATTCCGCATCCGTTTAAAGTCCATATATGGATCTATATGCCGGCGTGAATGGCTGAACATGCATCGTTTTGCTGTCGCTCTTCCCATCTCTTTGTGGTGATTCTCCACAACGTGTACATCCGTGTATGTGCCGTATCCCCGGAAAACTGCAACAACCCATACGACCCGTTCCCTCCGTGGGATTCAGGTTCGCGTTTCGAAATGACCGGATTTTGTTGGACTCCAAAATCAGAGAACTATAGCCCACTAATCACTAGATAGCATCGGAACATAATGCATTAGTATCGAACGGAGTCAACCGGGAACCCCATACCCCAGACAAGCTTACCTTCAAAGGCAACTCCCAGTCCATGATAAATGTCATAGCAGTCATGGCCGTCTGTCAATTAGGTGGACAACATGAATCTCCAAATGGTGACGATCCATTCATACCTCGCGGCAAAACAATCTGAACGAAAACAAGATCCGAATTACTGGCAACTGCAGCGAACAGTGACCGAGAAAAACGAAGCAGCTGTGAGTGATGAAACCAAACAAGGCCCTGGTGCCTTTGCGGGGTATATTCAAGTACTGCGAAGCTGTAATGTTCACTCGACTCTGACTCAGAGGGCACAAGTGTTTGTTCCGAGTAGCTTCACAATTATTCCAGTTCTGGTCAATTCTGGACGGGCGCCTCCAGATGTAGCGAATAATAGCAATGCACCTGACTCATGAATGAAAACGGGCACAAGTGGATTAAAATAACGAGGAACGTACTGTTTCAAGCCCTCTGAAGGGCATGGAGAAATCCGAACGAAGCACATGTTTACCCGAACGGACATGAACAACTTGGACTAGTCTAACCTACAAGCCGGGTCTAAAACGATGATGAAAGATTAGCTTCTAGATGTACCAGTCGACTTCTAGACGCTAGAGAAACCCACAAATGAAGACGATCCGCAGAAATACTTCATACACCACCGGCACAGATACTTGATCAGCAGCGGCACACATTGTCAGGGCGAGGTTGGTCATAGTGACTAGTAAAACACGGCCCCCTTAGACCTTCTGACTGTCCCCTAGCCCCCGTGAAAACCCTATTGAGCTGGTCAAGATTCAAGTTGTCTGAGTCTCGCTCAAGCAGCAATCCGATCTCTTGACTGTGTTTCTTGACGTTTATAACTGCGGGCTCAAGCCCCAGGATCTAGACAGCCCGAGATCGGTGCCAGCAAACAGGCACAACATAAAAGTACGGCTGTCCGAACGGGTTACCATCTTGACAGGTCCAGAAGGCAAAGCAAAATTTATAGGCTCCTTTCCGCTCGAACCACATAACAACCAAAGAGTGTGCGACTGGACTGCAATTGGTCTGGCCAAGTCTTCCGCCAGAAACTCGTATCAAGGTCGTGTAACAGATATACAAAGGACCAAGGTATGCCACAAATATATATGCACAACCATGGTCTGCAAATATGCAACGTTAGAGTTGGTCAAATCCGTAAATTCCACCTTGCCTTGTCCCATTGCCCAGTCGCCTTATCATAGACGACAAACTAGGGTTCTCTTGCGCAAACGGAGCTGAAAGAGATATCTGGAACTCTTCGTTCTGGAACCTCCAAGAAAATGGTCGACGACTCGACGTCAATATGTCTATCCAGTGACATCGCTCTAGTTGGAAAGCAGCATAAAGGACCAGCAGAGAATGTCCCAGACCCCGACGCCACTGCTAGAATCGGCCAGAGGCTCAGTTATACATAGGCTCGCAGTGGTTCATCCTAGGTAGGACCAACAAGCCAACGGTACTGGAAAACTGCGTCCCAGTCCCGCGTGACTCGCGTACGAGAACACGAAGTATAGACCAGAGTGACAGAGTCTCTTCATCATTCCGCTACGGTGAGTTCCGCCTGGTGACACCTCAAAGTGATGTCAAGACATGGGCCGATACCGAGGGGTTACACCAGTCCGAGCACATCTCTTCCTCTAAGGAGACTGAACCGGACTCGTCGCACGAACACATCAAGCAAATTCGTTCGCAGGGGTAGATACGCGCTTCCCAGAAATGACATGGATGCGTAAGCCTGGTACGGAACACCGGAATAAGATCGACGCGGATCGTCGCTGACAATATTGCAAGGCCCATCGGCTCCGGATCCACAAAGAGAGAGACCAGACTTGTGCGAGGTTCAGTAACACCGGATCTTCTAAAACCCATGTGTTTCCGGATTAGGAGTATCCAGCTGGCGGTTATCGACTGTTATCGAAAGAGGTGTTTTTTCAAATTCTTGAGTTCCGCGTACTCTGAGAGTCACCCTATGAAAGCTAGGTAGGTCTCGTCCCAAAAATTCCATTCAGGCACTTGGATTCACCCTGAAAGCAGCTCATAGCTACACAGAATCATCGCAGCCCACCACTGCTACGCACTCTCTTCGAAAAAAAAGAACACTGCGGTGTTAACGCCTCAACTTGAGTCAAATTGGATCTTCGGACCGAGGATTGAGGATTCCCAAGCACGCCACCGTTCAGCATGATTTGCCTGCTTCTCCGGTCTTGAAACACCTTGAGCATGTCCATCTAGGACCTAAATAAGGCGAATTTTGTTGTTCAATCAGAATGTAAAGGCGTCAATCTGTCAATGCTTACCATCGTTAAATTGCTAGAACTGCACCAGGAGAACTCCCGTGAACAAATGACCGGCACGAAGGCACCCTGTAACAGCTCCTGATGTATACAGAACAGCTTCCAAAGGATCGAATAGCAGAAAGCTGTAAATATTGCAAATCGAAATGAACCGTCCATTCAGGTTCTCGTTCATAAAGGCGCTAGAAGAGGAGTCAACGTTTAATGAGGTCCCGTTCAGTGTTGACTCAGTAGAGTCAGTAGTTGACAGTACTCAGTCATCGCAGAATGTCTGAGCACGTGGTCATATCTCCTTGTACGTACTAGCAGCTACTAGTACGGATTCAGAAAATCATGATCATCGATTAAAATTTTTCTACTTTCTACATTGCAAGTTATGTACAATAATTTTGGGGTTTGACTTACAGCAGACATTGTTATGATACTATACAAAACAGTGACTTCTACCAGGATAGAGCATCGCCATGGACTAGATTTTGACACAGTACACAATATCGGACAGTTCAAGGGGGAACAGCCAAAAGAAAGAAAAAAAGTGTCCCAGTAATGGCCCAGAAAGAGGCCCCCAGATATTCCCTTCAAAGAAGGTCTACGTTCCCGGATTCAGCCCACTCCCCAAACAGAAGACTGATACTCTCTCCGTTGTGCGTTCTCCGAATACTTTCGGCTATGGTAGAACTGACGTCGATGACAGTTAGTTTGGAGCAAGCTTTTTTGTTTTGGGTCTGTGGAATAGTATTGGTGACCTATACACACGAAGAAGTAGAAGACGATGTCAGGTGAGAGTATTAAGAATAGAGAGGAATTTGGAGCGCACGACCAGTTGTTCGATAGGTAATTGGTCAATGATACTGAAGTTTGTCTCGGAGAGTAAACCTGAGAGAGTATGAGATGGAGACTACTAGGGACATGCACAGTAAAAAACACACCATGAGATATGAGGGCGTGCACAGACTTGGCTCCCTTGTCATGCAAAGTCTTAGCAGCAAGTGTGAGTGTGTTTCCAGTGTCAATCATATCGTCGACAAGAATAGCGACCTATGCGAGAAGACGGCATTAGTAAAAGCCAAAACCGCAGTCATAGGCAACACACCTTGTCTTTAACGTCTCCAACGAGAATCTCCATCTTCTCCGGCGCATCCTCCTTTCTACCATCCCGTTTACGATTAATTAGGGCAAAGTCGACGCCAAGCTTGTCTGCAACTGCCGTAGTCCTAAAGGATATCAATTAGTATACACTAGACGCACAACAAAGAGCGTCAAAACTCACCGCTTGGCACCACCAGCGTCAGGACTAACAATGATCGCATCTTTCCAGCTCTCTATATACCTTTTAATGTAGGACAGCATCAATGGTTCCGAGAACAAGTTGTCGACAGGGATGTCGAAGAAACCCTGTATTTGACTGGCATGAAGGTCCATGGTGATGAGGTGGTCGCAACCTGCTACAACGAGCATATTCGCCACCAACTTAGCCGTAATGGGCGCCCTCGACTTGTCCTTCTTGTCCATACGAGCATAGGGAAAACACGGGATGACCGCAGTAATACGCCGAGCCGAAGCGGTCTTGCAAGCCGATATGAGGATGAGAAGTTCCATGAGGTTGTCGTTGGCGTCTGCGCATCCAGACTGGATAATGAACACATCCTCGTCTCGAACAGACTCAAAGATTTTGACGTCGATTTCGCCATTGGAAAAGTTCCGGACGGTGCACGCGACGAGGGGAACGTTCAGCCTAGGATAGATAAGTTCCGGTTCGAAACGCCTTTGGCTGCGACCTTGAAAAGGAGCAGCTCACCGGTCAGCCACTGCTTGAGCGAGCTCGGGGTGACTGTTTCCTATAGGGCCCAAGAGATGTTAGCGGTGGGTCAGGCACACGAACAACAGAGAAACTATGCACCAGTTAGGATACGAATCGAGTTGTTGTGATACATGTTGCAAGAGAAGGAATGTATGCACTATTGCATGAAAGAAAAGGGATGGAAAAGATGTAGATGGAGGTAACGGGTGAGGGGAGGAAGAAAGGAGTCTATATACAGCCAAATTTTTACGATGATGAAAATTACCGGGAACTCTTCACACAGCCACCGCAATCATCATTCATACAATTCCTTTCGTCATTGGTTACTTCCAACAAACGTTCAGTATTGTATAGTAATAGTACGTATTGCCTTATTACGGCGGTAAACGTATAGTGATGTTCTCTACAACATATTCCGAGTCCGCATAACCTAACATCTGCGGGAGGAACGAGCTAAATCAATGAAGAATCAAGAAAAATCAGATCGGAATAATCTTTATCCAACATCGCAACTAACCTGTTCAGCCCTTTTACTTTTAGTATCTGTGCAAAGTTGTAGTTGGCCAACCCTCTCCCTACCTCAACTACGTCCTCATCCTTGAACTCTGGTATCTCAATATTCGTTTCATCTGTCGTTCCGTCTTTTGTCAAATCTCCAGAGGACCCGGATCGAGACAACGGCGCCGAGAATAGGGTCGGAGAATTGGGCCGCGTTGATTGCGCACTGGCGACCTCGACCACTGAACCATTTATGGGCTTACGAACGACTATCCGTACAGCTTGGCCTGATGCAAATGCGCCGATGACTCCCAAAACTCCCGCAGGCAGCAGCCGTCCACCAGACTCTCGTTTCGATAATACGCGGTGAGCGCCAGAGTCGATAACCACACTCCCAGAAGGATGAAGGGTGTGACTGGTCCATGATTTGAGGTCTCTCATTGGCATTGACGACGGAACAAAGACTGTGTGGGGCGGACGGGGAAGTGAGATAGAGGGGTTCGCATTAGATGGGTCTTCGTCTACGGGAGAAGTTGACTTGAGAGCGTTATAGTATTCAATAATACTGAAAATGTTTTCGGGGCGTTTACTTGACGTGATGATGGTGTTGACACCGGCTCCCGTCGCAATTTCGGCCGCGATGATTTTTGTCTCCATACCCCCTGTACCCAAGCTCGAGCCGAGTGTTGAAGTGCTGACTGAAAAAACAAGATAAGCCAGTAATTTCATGGAAGGGCCGGCAACGCACCTTGAGACCGAATAGCAGAAATTGAAGTAACCGTCTCGATTTGTTTCGCTGAAGGGTCTTTTCTGGGATTCGCAGTGTACAACCCATCAACGTCCGTCAACAGAAACAGATAGTCTGCATGTATCATTGACGACGTGATAGCAGAGAGTGTATCGTTGTCTCCGAATTTAATCTCCTGAAGTCATAGATTGGTTACAAAATTCCGTGAAAAAGACCCTAAGGTACTTAAGAAACTACGCACGCTGACAGAAACCGTGTCATTTTCATTGACGATTGGAACCACGCCCATCGAAAGTAACTCTTGAAGCGTATTGACAGCATTGAGATATCGTGTTCTCTGAATGCGCATGGACGTTTCAAAAAGCAAAAAAGACATGTCAGCGGGTTCTTGCAAAGCCCACAGATATTCCAAGACACACATCCGAAATGTCGCCACGAGTTAACAAGACTTGACCGATAGGCTGACCCAAATGTCCGAAAAGATCATCCCATAAAGCGATAAGACGGCCCTGACCGATTGCTGCTAAGGCCTTCAAGAATGATGAGCACGTACTTGATGACAAAATGACGGTGCTAACCTGTTTTCCGGATACAGATTTAGGTCTGCTCGGAAGATTCATCCTCTGTAATCCGACACCAATGGCTCCTGAGCTAACTAGGACGACCTTGTGTCCTTCACTCCGAAGATTGACGACAGTTTCTACAATGGAAGACAAGATTGATAGCAATGGCTGGTGCGTTTTTTCATGGACGATGGATGATGTTCCTGAAGTACTAGTATCAGCACCTGAGGTAGAGTATTCAACTCACAGATCCTACCTAATTTGATCACGATGGTACATGGAGAACCTTGCCTAGTGCGCACCATCTCGTCTGGACGATCTGTAGTAATGCGAGATCGCTTTGGAGAGTAACTGCGGGAAATATAAGCTGTAGCCGACCGCCTCGCCGGATAGAGGTTTTGGTTTGAGTCATGGATCCGTATTTGGTTTGAAAGTTGTAGATACACAACGCATACTGTCAAACGCCCAATTTACCACGCCTTGCTTCATACGAATACTTACGAGTGGCCAATCCTATAAAACCTCAAGTTTATCTCCAATTTCGCGACATAGTCTACCGTCAAACTGGACACAAACGGACCCGTCCTTTTGTCTAACTACGCTTTTCCAAGATTCCTTAAAAAATAACTGGGACGGCGATCATCTGAGTTCTGGAGATCTTGGTATGGTGGCGGAGATGCCTCCAAGTCTTCAAGACCCTCCATCTGTTGTCTTGTAACAGCGTCTTGTGGATTACCTCTTCTCTTACCCTGTGTCGATTTAGGTGAGACTGCGTTGCTGCAAGGACTCCTTGTGGAAGGTACAACGGTTAAGCTGTCACAATCAAGTTGTTCGAACCGTTCCTTGAGTCTTCCTCTCATCCAACCAACAGCCGACGTAGACACGGAAAAATGACTGCAATCAAAGGGGACCAGAGAACACCACCTATTGCGCCTCCGACTTTCGTTACTGTATTCCGAGTCGAACGTGGAGACGAAGATGATGGCTTTTGCCCTGGTCTCGCGTTCCCAGTGGTTGTGTTGAGGCCTGACGATCAATTGAGCATGTTTGCAAACCAAACTGCCATCTCTGCATGGCAAAATCGGAGGGTACTAAAAAATCACTCATCAAAGCATCCACAGCCCCCAGGGTCCCAGTGGACATGACAAACTTATGGACCTCGTTCATCAAATTCATCACGTTCCATCGGATCCCAGAGTCGACCGCTGGCAAAACCGTTCCCGGTACTTGCGTCGTTGAAGAGTGGTCCGTCAACCACGTACTCGGATTTAGACTTTACCCGTTGTAGGTGATGAACTACATACCTTCTTCAACCGTGATAAGTATTCTGACCAGAACCGGCAACAGTCGTGTTTGGATCACCGTCGTCGAATTTGGTGTCTATGTAACAGTTCATTAATCAAATGTGGAAGAGTACACTCACGTCAAAGCATCAATGCAACCGGATTTCCAACTGATATATTCAAAGTATGTAAGTTCTAAACCTGTCCAACTTTGACGTGTCATCGAACCAATCGTAGGCTTTCCCCCATCCTCCGTCAGAAGAGAATGATCTCTCAGATCTACACGGGCAGATTCCTCGTTGTCGAGAGTGAGGACGACGGAAACATTGAATGACCATAGAGCGAAGTATTACAGAGCAACTCTTGCAAGTTTCGTCAACATAAAGAGGCTGAGTTGCGTGTTGAAGCATATTCCCCACTATGATAAAATACCAGGGTTGAGACGTTTGTTCCAGGCCAAAGTAGAAACCGAGCTAGGGCTACAGTACGATGAACAATTAAAAGTGATCATCGTATTCGTTCCTTCAGCCGTGATGCTGGTCAGTTGCTTTGCTCCTGCTGACGAAAAGCTTGTGTATTGGAACAAGAGCAACCGGGTAGCTGATGAGGATGATCTCGAAGACCAGATATACAATGAAGACAGAATCACTAGAGCCACGGTATATGCTGACTCCTTGATTCTCAAGAGCAGCATAGTTATGCTTCTCGTGAATTTCACTCAAGCCAACGCTGGAGCCTCATCTGAGCTGATGATCACACATAAACCTTTTGAGCGCAAGGACTGATCATAATGGTGCTAATAATCCAGACACTATGGACATATTAAGTACTCTCACCCAACCGCACCTAATCGCAGCTGGCACATCGTGAACGCGGCACAGGTTTCAGTGGTGATAGAGGCTTCGAAAATTGATACAGATAGGTCGTTGACAGTAGAGACGTCCCAGACTCCAAGCATCGCACACCATTTAGACTTATAGCTGCCCATGATCTAGAAAAAAAAGGCAACTATCCTCATGCCTAACTAAAATAACCAGCCCCCGACCATGACATTCCCAAGCAGCCGATGTCTCTAGTTATGACTGAGAGATGCGACATATCCCTTTTCTTGTCCATGTTCAGAATCCCGCCAAATCAGGAAGCTATCGCCGTTTCATGGCCAGTGCAGTGAGGTCGAGAATGCGCAAGTCATTGGATCATGACATGACCTGCTACCAAAGAATATCCTTCTTGAAGTTCTTCCTCACGATCTCATCTTCTCCCACCGTGTCCACGGTGACCCCACCTATCTCTGTATCCACCCTTGTATCGATGCGCTTCCTCCACGGCCTGTTTATTATACATATCCCCATATTCCGACTCTCGATCATCCAAGCCTCCGTGTACCGTACTTGGTGTCATACTCCCCATTCTACTTGCTTTTGCTGCTTCCCGTTTCTTGCGCTCGATCAAGGCTAAGGCACGTTCACGTTCCGAGGATTCGCGCGTGAGGCGAGCCGTCGTTTGAGAATTCTGAGATGAAGATGCCGAGGGCGGTAGTGCTCGCTTGGGTCGAGACGATGAAGACCCTTTCGAAGAAGCCGCGAGTTGATGTGTAATGGATGTTAAAGGATCATGTACAGATTTACGAGCGAGGTCGCGTTTTCTACGAGAAACAGAAGTAAGTATGACAAGAAGCTGTGTTGAAAGTTGTACAACAAGGATACAGGGGCAAGTGCTTACCGTCGCTCCTGGGTAGCCTCGTCTTCCTCCTCCATCTCTTGTGCCTTCCGGCCTGAACGTTCGGAGTACCACGGGTTGAGATCCTTTTGAGAAGGTGCTAGCGGAACACCCTTGTCTGTCTCTTCGGTTGCCGATGCTTTCGTTATCTTTGACGCTCGTACTGCCGCAGTTATAGCATTCTGCATCGAGTCGACTATGAGGAGTGGGTCCAGGAATCTCAACGATATTCTTACCTGCTCTAAGTCCTCAAAGAAGTTGATATGTCCATCCTTTGTTGTCAGTTTAGCCGTAGTAGACGCTGAAGTAGCCTCCTCGGTCGAAGAAGCCAATTGCCGTAGTTCTTTCTCCTCCTCCAACCGTTTCTTGCTCTTCTTGTTTGACCCAGCTGTGAGTCCCACTCGGTCCCGCAACAGATCTATGCGAGCTTCAGAGTCCTAGTTGTACCAAACCCAAACAAAATGAGGGAGTTGAAAAGAACATAAATCTCAAGGAAATGGCTTACTGACAGCCAAAAGCATCCTGCCTTCCTCTTTCGCCTCCTTTAACTTCGCTTCTTCTTCATCTCTACGAACCCGTTCGATATTGTCCCTACGGTACGGGTGGTAGGATTTGTGATGAGCGATGTTCAGCTTGCCCATACTTGTAGCTGCGTGGAAGGAGGCTTCAAAGTCGTCACATGTTGGTACAGCTTGTACAAACTTGTACACACTAACAACCCCTCTTCTTACCTCCATTATTTATTCTATTTCCAAACGGTGATACTTTCTCTCCGAATTCGTATACAGCTGGTCAACCTCTCAGAGAATTCCAAATCCACTGAAAGTCCTCTTTCTGAGGTTCAAATACGCTATTTTGTACACCAAACTCACGTCAATCTTTCTCTCATATTACATGCACATGCGTTGAGTTCTTTTCTGCTGCTACCAGATATCCCTGCAGATAACAATTCCACAGATCCTTTTCAAAAAAGAGACTCTATCATATGTCAATCGTTCATACGCATCGAGTGCAGAGGTTCAGGAGCGCTTTCGAACGGGTGACATCGCCGCTCTAAGCGTAAAGAAAATAACAGTCCATTTCAAACTTTCGCTGTTGGAGGGTTTCCCTGAAATTCTCGAAATTCCGTAGGCAATGAATCACATCTATCCATGTGCACCTAAACTAGGCCGGTTTTCAGAGACAGACAGATCAAATGATAGTGATCCAGTCAAGCTTTACGTTGGGTCGACGGACATAGAATAAGGGCATCCGCCCAAGTCAGGTAAAAGGGTTGTACGACCCAGGACTCGGATTTGCAATGCATATTATTAACGTTGAGCGGAATTTCTTTGATGGTGTTTAGACTCAGATCTTTGACACCTCGACATCACCATTGGAGCTGTCCACGGATATTTTGAACAATCTGGGTCGTCATTTGATTCTGAGAAGCATTAATCAAACCGGGCAGCAATTGAAACCCCAATGAGCACCTGATGTGAACTTGTCAACGTGCCAAAGGATGTTCTTTAAAGTTCTTTCTTTGTTCTTTCTTTTCACGCCTCTTAACTCGACGTCCACCTCAAAGCCCTCATCTCTTTCAGCGACAAAAAACATGTTTTCGGGTTGGGCTGATTCTCCTCCAGAGCTCCTATTGCCGATATTCAGGGCGGCCACGATTCTCATCGGGTTACCATTATACGCCGGACCCAAACTCTTTGACTTTCCAGGAGATCCAGGGCCAGAGTTAGATCACAAAACCCGCAGAGCTTCTATTGTGCGTCTTTCTTTTGAAAGCTCGAGGTCATTATTGAAACTGAACATCCATGCTTTTCACGCTTTGAGCAGATAATGAAACGTCGCCTTCCGTCCGTTTGTAAATCCTGGTATCAACTTGCCACCCCCTACCTCTATGAGCACATTACGATTCGGCGCGTTTCTTCCCTCCCTGGTCTTTCGACCGCTCTTTCACGCCAATTCACAACCGATTCTGGCAAATCAGTCTCGTCTCTGGGATGCTGGACAAAACGACTAGATATCATATTAGAGGACGTCCCTTATGATAATCACGACGGAATTCCTGAAATTCTTGAATCGCTTGCTCGTATCATCGAAAACCTTCCCAATTTGAACATCGTTGTCTTTCGAACCCAGTCATTGGGGTTCAACGACGTTCATCTTTCCTCTTCAATGATCCGTGCTCTGGCGAAATGTGGAGCCTCTCTCCAGGCAGTAAACTGGTATACAGGCGAACTTCAGGTTGCCTCAGATGACTGGATTACATTCGTCCAAGCCTTTCCGAACCTCCGGGCTCTCCAACTGGGACACGGGGATCCCAGGGGAATGTACTGTAAACCCCTCCCCAATACATTCACACTTTCTTCTGTCTCGACGCTATCCGTCGACTGCAAGAGCCTTCAGCAGCTTCAATCGTCTCTCACGGAAAAGATCAACCTTTTTCCTAATGTCCGTCAATTGATATGTGACTATCCTCGATGGGAATATCAGGAATGGGTGTCCCTGTTGGAGATATATGGTAAAGGATTGCAGTCCGTGGTGCTTTCCAACATTGGCCATCATACTGACTTGCCGGCGTCTTTCACCAATTTGAGGAGATTTTGTCCCTCGCTGACTGTCCTCGCTATAAAAACCATGGCTGGTGAACTTACCCAAGCACTCGTCTTACCCCCAACTGTACGCGTTTTCGGCATAAGACTACGTCAACCTCATATTCTCTATAACACACCCCACCTTATTGCGCAATTTCTTTCAACGAGAATCGAAGGCGATCAACTAAAGCTGATTCGGTTCAATTTCTTCGAAGTGAATGGATTCGACCAGGTCAAGGAGGAAGGAGCGCTGCGGATCATCAACGAATCTATTCAATCCAAGGGTTGGATTTGTGAAGGGGATGGTAAAGAAGACGTGGCTTTGGATATCTCGTGAGTGTCCCGATAATGGATTTCCTGTCGTATTGAAGCATATGAATAGGCCTCCTATGAGCGCGTTCGATAGTTGGTTACTATGAGTATATGGTGTGAGTACTTCGATTTTAGAGTTGGTATCTCTTCTTTACTTTCTTTCAGGAAATGCGATAGATACCATTTTAAGTGTTACGAGTAATTTGGGATCGACTAGTTAAAACGGCTGTAACATTTGAGCCCAAAACCGCAATAGATTATCATGTCGCTTTAGGTAGTAGGTTGAGATGTTGTCGAGGTTTCTCTACCCATTTTAACAAAGTTTGTAAGCGATGTATATGCGGTCGGCAGCCCCTTCGATGTCAACTTGGCAGCGTAAGGTCCTCTTGAATTACAGCGGGGACCGCTGTCATTGATTCATTAACTTCGGTATATATAGTGCTGCCAATCCGCAACCTATCTTTCCTTCCCTTTCCTACCTTTGTTATTCCCTGACCTCGGCCCTTGACAATACTGTGTTTCAATGAATACTGAGCTGTTACTTTTGACTGGATCCCTGCTAATCGTACTTCTCTACCGGTTGTATAGAATAGGATCTCGAGATTCTACTCTTCCACCCGGTCCTCCGACCGTTCCTCTTCTAGGGTACAGTAAAGTTTAGTTTTCTCTTTAGATCGTCTCCTTCTACTGAAGTCTGCACCAGAAACATACACATGTTTCCTACTCGGTCTATCCACTTGAAGTCAGTCAACCACTTGTTTTCGTTATGATAACTAACTGGCTCCTAATATTATGTTATGCTCCATCGCAGATTCAGTGAATGGGCTAGACAATATGGAGATTTCTACTCGGTAAGCATTCAGAATGTTCGTGAGGCTTCTTTCACTTATCCATTGCTCCTTCAGCTGAAGATCGGTCCACAAACATTTATCATTCTTTCAAGCGCCAAAGCAGTCAAAGAATTTCTGGATATGCGAGGTCCTTCGACATCGGACAGACTTGCAGCATACATTCCTGAACAAGTTCATGAAGGTAACAGTCTGGTTTTTGGTAGATATGGTACTGTTTCTTTCATTTTACTGCCGACCGCGATCTTATCAACAGACCCTAGGCGAAAGGTGGAAATTGATGAGGAAGACTGTTCACGCGATTCTGACGGTTCGTATCTAATGATATTCTGCTCTCGTTGAACTTTGCCAAAAGTACTAATGTGGTGTTATGATTTTAGCCCACCTCAGTGGAGGAAACTTACCCTATCCAGTTTGCAGAATCAGTTCAACTGTTGCATGACTTGCTTCATGATCCAAAGGTAGACTAGTTAAGGCCCAGTATCACCTATTGACTTACGTGATTGTCTCATGACCACCGCTTACTGCTAGTCCCATTTTCAACACGTTCGCCGGCTTTCAGCTTCTATTGTCTTTTCCGTTCTCTACGGGAAGCGGGTTCCCCGATACGAGAGCTATGACTCGGACGCTACTTCTATCTTTGACCTCCTTCACTCAGAGGAACATCTCTTTCTGCCTGGCGCACAGTTACCAGTCGACATATTCCCGTTCCTAAAATACTTGCCTGAAGGTCCACTAGCACCGTGGAAGAAAAAATGCAAGGATCTCAAGGGGCTGCATCAAAATGTATATTTTGCTTCCCTTCAGCAGTGTAAAGACCGCATCGACAGGGGAGAGAGTGTCGGTTGTTTTATGGAACAAGTGTTAGAACGGTATCAGAAAGAGTTTGGACTGACTTGGCAAGAAGTAGGGTGAGTAACTATTTTTCTTGTGATCTTCGAATTCTAACACTTGGTGTTCAAATTACATAGGTATATAGGTGGAACACTTCTCCAAGGCGGTATCGATACATCTGCCAGCCTCCTTCAACTGCTCATCATGATGCTCTCCTGTAATTCGGAGATTCAACGTAAGGCACAGGAAGAGATAGACCGTGTCATTGGTCATGATCGTATTCCTCAACGAGACGATATCAAGAACTTGCCTTATATTCAGGCAATTATCAAAGAAGTATGTAGGCTACATATTCAAATAGAGATCAATAATCTTACTGTGTCCGTTTCCGCTTTGTTATTAGCTAGGTCGCTTCAGCCCACCTATACCATTCGGCGTCCCTCATGCCACCATTCGAGATGAAGAGGTATGTTTCCGGAACTTCCATTCGAACGATGTCGTCTCTTGAAGCTCACCACTCGAATTGACAGTATCGCGGATATATCGTACCGAAAGGAAGCGCTGTGTTCCAAAATCAATGTACGTCTTCAACGAGAAAATTTTCAGGCTTGGTATATGTGCGTGTTGACGCGACCATCGCTCGTAGGGGGGATCCTCCATGATCCTGGTCAGTATTAAGGCGAGATGTCATAACGTCGCATCTTTCATTGACCTCAACCGTTGTGTTCAATCTCCAGAAACTTTCGAGAACCCGGATCAATTCTGGCCTGACCGTTATCTTTTGACAAAATACGGTACAAAACCAGGTGTGGACGACAGTTCTTTCCGAGATAATATCATTTTTGGGGCCGGGAGGGTAAGTGGGCTAAATCGAGTGCTTTTGTTCAACTCGCATTTCTTATTCTTTTTTCACTAACACGAGCTTTCTTTCTTCTGAATGTTCCTATCGAGACAGCTTACCTGACCTATTTACTGATCAATTTCATTTGCATTTCTCTAGAGAATCTGTCCTGGGATCCAGACCGCGAATTTAAGTTTAGTGAGTGAGGGCCCGATTTGACCCTCAAATATCCATCGTCCACTAGATCGAAGCTAATCCTTCACCCCACAGACGATCAATGTAACGAACCTACTCTGGGCATTCACCTATTCTAAAGCCAAAGATCCACTTACAGGCTTCGAAATCCCAATCGATCCGAGTAAAATGGCAAATGTAAGTACTTAAGTAAACTTGAATGCTTCTTACCCCTTGACTGATAAGATTCTATTGTTTTCATGAAGGGCTTCGTCCTGTCTCCACTTCCCTTCGAATGCTCTATCCAACCTCGTAATCAAAAGATCGCAGGTCTCATACATGATCACTTCGTCGATGCGATAGACGTATTCAAACAGTACGAAGGTGCCCTTCAACAGGAGGATAAAGAGCATGTCGCTCAAGTTCGTTCGCATTTGGTTTGAATTTCTTGTATGTAGTATGTACTGCATTGGTGGGGCTAACAAAAAAACCATCCCGTTTTTCCCGTTATAAATGCAGTCTATTATATCATTTTAGGTAGTCAGTTGAGGTATTGAGTTCTCTCGCTCACAGGTTCTCCCAGGGTAGATAGGCACGAAGCCACTAAATCTAAATATCTATTTATGTGGCCTATTAAAGCCCTTCAATCTGGGATCAAAACGTCTTGAATTAGAATGGGAATCAGCTGTTACTGAACGTTAACGGATGGAGATTGTTAAGCCATTCATTGATATACTCATATAATGCGGCGAATCTGCAATCAGCCTATCTTTTCCTTCCTTTCCCCACTCTTGTTCTTCCTCAACATCAATGCTTTGTCTTCTCAATGACTACTGAGCTGTCACTTTTGACTGTATCTCTGCTAATCGTGTTTCTCTACCAGTTGTATAGAATAGGATCTCGAGATTCTACTCTTCCACCCGGTCCTCCGACCGTTCCTCTTCTAGGGTACAAAGCCAAGTTCTCTTCAGATTGTTTCCGAGTCCTTCCGCTGAAGCCTAGATCAGAAACATACATGTGTTCCCTTCTCAGTCCATCCACTTGAAGTGAGTCAGCCACTGATTGAGTCTGTCCATATGTCCATCACGATAAATATTGTATCGTGCTCTGTTTCAGGCTGAGTGAATGGGCTAGAAAATATGGAGATTTCTACTCGGTAAGCACTCCGAATATTCACGAGGGTTATATTTTTCATTTATACATTTCTCCTTCAGCTGAAGATGGGCCCAGAAACGTTTATCATCCTCACAAGTGCCAAAGCAGTCAAAGAATTTCTGGATATGCGAGGTCCTTCGACAGCAGACAGACCTGCAGCACACATTCCTGAACAAGTTCATGAAGGTTACAGTTTGGCTTTTGGAAGATATAGTACTGTTTGTTTCATTTTACTGCCGACCGCGATCTTATCAACAGGCTCTAGGCTCAAGGTGGAAATTGATGAGGAAGACTGTTCACGCGATTCTGACGGTTCGTATCTAATGACATTCTGCTCCCGTTGAACTTTGCTAAAATTGTGTATGATTTTAGCCTGCCTCAGTAGAGGAAACTTACCCTATTCAGTTTGCGGAATCAGTTCAATTGTTATATGACTTGCTTCATGATCCAAAGGTACACCACTTGGGGCCTAGTGTCTACTGACTTACGTGAATGTCTTATGACTACTGCTTGCTAGTCTCATTTTCAACACGTTCGCCGGCTTTTAGTCTCTATTATCTTTTCCGTTCTCTATGGAAAGCGCGTTCCTCGATACGAGAGCTATGAGGCTACTTCTATGTTTGACCTGCTTCACTTAGAGGAACAACTTTTCCTGCCCGGCGCACAGCTACCAGTCGACACATTCCCGTTCCTAAAATACTTGCCTGAAGGTCCATTAGCGCCGTGGAAGAAAAAATGCAGGGACCTCAAGGGGCTGCATCAAAGGGTATATTTCGGTTCCCTTGAGCAGTGTAAAGACCGCATCGATAGGGGAGAGAGTGTGGGTTGTCTTATGGAGCAGATATTCGAGCGGTATCAGAAAGAGTTTGGGTTGACTTGGCAAGAAGTAAGGTAAGTAACTATTTTTCCTTGTGATCTTCGAATTCCAATACTCGGTTTTCAAATCACAACTGCAAAAACGAATAACGACATAAATTTTATAGTTATATAGGCGGAACTCTTCTCCCAGGCGGTATCGATACATCTACCAGTCTCCTTCAAGTGCTCATCGACACTGATGTGGGAATCCAAAACGACAAAAGACCTCGCCAGTATCCTTCTTCTTCCTCTGGCAATAACCCGGTGTGCATTGAGTATGACGTTGAAAACGATTGAGACATTCGGCCAACTCCTTCTTTGTGTCCTGAAGTGTCTCAAACAGCATGGCTGAAGGATGAATGGGTGCAGGGGGACAGGTCTTATCTGGATGCCAAGTAGAGATATGCTGATCCCAGAAATCGATAAACGACTGCATCTGCTGGGGATTTGTAGTATCCAAATCGTCCACAGAGGGTGCTTCCTCCATCCACATAAATCCATGCACATGAGAGCTTCCTCGGTGCTGCCACTCATACCGCCACCACCAGTCCTTCACTTTGAATTTGGGCTTAATGAAGTTGTGAAAGAAGACTTCCCATCGCTTCTGAAAATAGTATGCGGCAATGGCTGGATTGTTGTTGAGGTCTTTCAAGCGTATACGGTAGGAGTGTGGACCTTCTGGTTGACCCTGCTCCCAGGATGGCATATGCTGATGGAGATCAGTCCACTGAACGTCAGCTGATGATGCAGTGAAAAACACTTGTGGTGTCCCACATTCGGGAGATCGGATTTGAGCCAACAGTTCATTGCGAGCCTGGGTCCAAAACGGACGGGAACCAGTTCGCTCACCCAATAAACTTGAGTGCTTCTTATCCCTTGACTAATAAGATTTGATCGTTTGAAGGGCTTCATCCTGTCTCCACTTCCCTTCGAATGCTCTATCCAACCTCGTAATCAAAAGATTGCAGATCTCATACACAAACACTTCGTCGATGCGATAGACGTATTCACGCAGTACGAAGGCGCTCTTCAACAGGAGGATAAAGAGTATGTCGCTAGGATTCGTTCGAGTCTGGTTTGAGTTTCGAGGATGTCGGAAGTTGTAGCGCGTAATTTTGTAAGTATTTCCAGTGAGGATTTCAATAGGATTGATTCACTAAAGATGGAGCCATAAAAATAAACCAGTCGTACTATCCGTAGACAATTGGCATGAACCAATTTGTCTGTACATGTATGTACTTGTAGCGTGCTGGTTTGTACCTTCCTAATTATCTATACTGCAGACCCATGTGTCCGTGTGTAAGTAGTACACACAACTTTATGGATTTGACAAGGAGGAGGAGGAACCGGCAGCAGGGACCCATTCAGGATACGGCCGGGTTGCACGCAACACGCATAGCAATATATCGATGCGTGCCGTGCAGGCTTTACCGCAGTGGAGTATCAACCAAGGAGGAAAGACTTTCCCGGCCCGGTAACAGCTGATTGTTCCACAAACCCGCGCGGCCGGAGGACTCCCACTTTGTTCAAATAGTGGATGACTTCCCGTAAGCTTTATTTTCCAAAAATCATCCATTAATCCATGTCGTAATTGCTAGCCGAGCTCCTTTAAGACGTCTGCAGCCAAGAGGTGTCAGATCTGTCCGATTCTGACACGGTCTCACGGGGGGGGGGGTGTCTATTCAGTAGACATGCCGATATTCGGCCAGTGCCAACATGTCCCAAACCACCATTCACGTCGCAATCGACGCGTTCTCCTTACAATAAGCACTCAGTATGACTCAGATTCTTTCTCTGTAGATATTTATACCCAAAGTCTTTCTCATAATGTACATACCGATGTGTCCCAGCTGCATGTTTAGGTCTCGGCGCGGTTCATCACGTGAAGTTGGCTGGGTCCAGATCGGACGGATCTGACACCTCTTGTCTGCAGCATGGAATAATTGGAATTTGAAATTTTCAAGCAGTTCTAGATACCCATATCTAGGGAGGCCTCAGGACCCCTCCCTAGATTGCTTTTCGCCCAATTTCTGCATTTTATTTCAAATTTTCTTGATACGGGCGGCGTTGCGTCTTATTTTGGACCAAGCTCCGCGATGCCGGTTCCTCCTCCAAGCTATGGGCCTGTGACGACTATGACTTGGCTGGAAGCTGAGTATGTATGTCCATGAATACATGCATAAGCTTGAAGAAAGGAAATAATAATCGCGCAGTATAGCCTTTTCAAAATTGGCCATTTGGTCGTTCTAAGTTGACCCACTGTTACGAACTGTATCGGAGTTCCGCACCGTAGACTAGTACTGAGTAAAAGATAAAAGACAATACTCCTCGTCAGTCTCCTCTTCCTGACACTGTATGAGAGTGAGAGTGTCGAGAGGTGTCGGAAAACATGGAGGAAGCTAGATAACAACGGTGTGATATGTCGCGGCATCCAAATGGCAAAGGGCCGAACTTCGCCTTCACAGGCTACAGCCAAAACACCTTACGGGAACGCTAAGGAAATTAATCCTCCAATTAATTCAATTTCATATTCGTTCAAGATTTTGTTAAAATTCTTATCTTGTCAAATAATCCTTACGGGAAGTCATCCACTGAGTATCAGCTCATTTCTCGGACAAAAACCCAATGTCCAATTAATAAAATGAATTGTGAATCATATCGAGGGAATGTTCAGTCTAAAAACCAATTGAATTTGCCAGCCTCCTTCCCAGGCGGTTGGTCGTCGGAGCGGAGATTTCAAACTCCGCGTAAACCTTATCGAATTTGAGAGGACGGTTTACACGACCAACCGCCTGGCACCACTCGGAGCGTGCCTTGTTTGGCAACGGCCCTAGACCCTCCGCACCGGACCAGAAACTTCCTAGAATAGCTGTAGATCATGCAAACAGACATCCGACTCTTTTCCAGTTGACGTCCTTCAGTCATTACAGGCCCTCAGAGACAAAGCTGAAAAGAGTTTCGGATTCCAGCCGTGCATACCTCAACTGCTCAGTGCATACATAGCTACCAGCTACGAGGGAATACGGTCTTCACTATTGCAGTAGTACTTGTTGTATGACCAGAAGAGTGAGATTGTTGTCAGAAAGACACTGAGCAACATTAGAAACGCGTTCCCGAAGGTCATTGGAGCTCTGCATTGAGCAGAGTAGTATAGTCTGAGTACCTCGACAACGCGCGGCCTGTGTGTTATGTACATGTAATCAATCTCCGGGTGCCTGGACCGTTGGAGGACTTTGCCAAACAAGACACGCTCCGAGTGGTGCCAGGCGGTTGGTCGTGTAAACCGTCCTCTCAAATTCGATAAGGTTTACGCGGAGTTTGAAATCTCCGCTCCGACGACCAACCGCCTGGGAAGGAGGCTGTGAATTTGCCAATGATCAATTTACATCACGACACGGAGAATTGTAGGCATGAGAATTACTAATGTCCACGTGATTGCTAATTGTCAAAGGTGAATATTGCTGAAATCAAAGGTCAAAGTTGCATCCTCTTATGATGAATGGTCACTCTAAGAACTATTAATGTACCGAAATCCAGGAAATTAGGAATAGAGAACGTATTGACAATGTTTTAATGGGAATCATCGGAACAGCAGCATGCTAATTCGCAAGTCATCACGTGCAAATCATGACATATTCTTTGAGACGGGCCGGTGTATTAATACAGTATTACTAGTCCCTGCCGAAGATCGCCGAACATGTAATGCTGGAAAGTTGTACTCAAGTTTTACTGCTATTGCTCATTTCATTACATTTTCACATGGTTTTTTGGAGGAATCTGTGACACTCGACTTAAGGCCCGTAGGTTTGCACAAATAATTCCAACTTTTCTGAAAGGTATGGTAGGATGAGAAGGAGGAGTCATCTATTTACTGGGTAAAGAAATTTTTTCTGTAAGTCTTGAAAATTAAAACTGATTTACAGAAGAATTATGATGGGTACCACAATGAAATCAGTGGCAAATCACTGGGAATCCAACTTGGATCCACATTTTGTTGTGGTTTTACAGTAGATTGTAATCACAGCAATTCTCCTGAGACTCAGAGTTACTACTACAAGTAATGTAAGTGTTTTGCTCCACTCAGCACAAAAAAAAACTCCATAATACAAATAAAATATGGATAGGAGACATGTCTCCAATTTTATAGTAGAATTACAGAGACACATGTTCACTGTATTGCTACTGTAAATTCTTTATTACTATTTTATCTTGACCTGTATTTGTTCTGTAAATCTTCTAGAAATATAATTTTTATTTCCAACTTGAATACATGTTTATTTTCTTTGTAATATTACTGTAGTTTCTGTTCTTGTCTCAAGCCATGTATCCCAGTGTGGCCTTGTTGCAGAATCCAGACATGCCCAACTAGCCAGTATTCAGGTATTCTCAGGCTTATGATAATATTTTGCATCTGCTTCAATTCCGATGATGTGGATAAGTATAGCAAGAAGAGAAGTAGAAAAATGATTCAACACCCCATGACACGTTGATTTTGTAAAATCCGCGCATCAACAATAGTATACTTTTTACAAAATCACTTGTTCAACCAATTCTTTTTTGTAAGAAGCTGCACCACATAACAACAGCTTATCAACATTATCCAACGAGGACTAAACATTTATGTACATGCAGTGGACCTTTTGACTGTCGATGGATGTCCAAAGACTCGAAGCTTTGTAAACACGAGGCTCTTGTAAGATGCCGACAGTCCGGTACTTGTATTCAATTCGAGAATGCGTTCATTTGTGAGCACATCACGCCGCCGTGGTTGCTTTCAATTTTCGAAATTGAAACAGTGTTCACGTAGCACAGCCCGCTACCTCCATGCTTCACTACTATAATATTTTAAAAAATGCAAAGGATATGTAAGTTCGCATTTCCGAGTTTTTCCCATCATTTCTGAGGCTCGACAAATTTTTCCAGGCAGTAATGGATAAGTAAAATACTTACACCATGTCAGTTAGGTAGAAATTGCTCGGAGGAAACGATACAACGGTCAGTTTACCCTCTAAATGATACACTGCGAGGGCGTGACAGCTCAATATAGATGTAAAGTGGGCTAATGGGGCCAAAACCACTACTCATGTATTTATTATTACCTTCCAAAAGTTCGTCAACCAAACCTTAAGTGTAGATATTACGAGGGAGGAGCTGCATAGACTTGAAAAGTAGTTCGAGTGAGGCTCGAGAGTGACAAGTTGAAGCTCCGACTTTGCCGGTAGCTGCCATTGCCGACGTGACGAAGTTAGCATTGAGCAATCGGCTGTTCCCGCTAGTCGGAACTTAAACTCAAAGCAGAAGCCGACATTTTCCAGGCATGACCCTCCGTGACAGGGGCATTTGCACATTCTTGTATTTTCGCGATTATTCACTAACGCCTTCAGGAACTCGCAGAAAAGTTTCAAGTAAAAAATTTAGGAGCTTTTATATGTAATGTTTATGAATAATGACATCCGATGGCACTGGAATCAAGAGGAAAGACAGAGAAAAAATTTTCAGTGAAGTTTACATTTTCTAAAATACCATAGCATACCTGCGTCACAGAAAAAAAAACCATAACTGTAATGCCTCCGGTTATAGCATTGGATCTCTATGATGAATTGAAGGGATTATCATTTGATCAGCTGAGCAACTTTGTCCTCTTCTTATGTTGTGAAAAAATGAGGGGGCAACGAGTTATGTGCAAATGTCAACACAAGTTGAAGGAATGCTGCACCGCATGTCAATCGGCGCCATCAAAAGATTTTGGTGAATAGAGATCTTCATTTTGAGGGTGAAGGTGGGCACTTACCATAGAGCCCAAAATAAGTCTTTGCATGAGGCTCGCAGTTCAAATTCCCACTTTCAGAATTTTACAGTACTGAGTGTATTTAAATTTTAAAACGTACATGACACACCAGTACGAGTTTTCGTATAGCTGATAGATACGGTCAAGCTGCACTTATTCAGTCACTGAAGTGGTCATTGAAGAATAAATCAAAAAATTGTATTTTTTACTCTGTTCTTCAGTGACCCAAAAGCCACTGATGCATTTCGCTGATTTAGATATTTTTATTCGATCGATTAAAGCACCTGTGAGCTCAGGCTAGAATTAACAATGATAAGGTAGTACACAACTCGGAAAGCCGGAACAAGGCTTCCAAAGTTCTGCACCTTTCTTTGCACATTTCTGGCAGTCTTTTATATGGAATGTGTATCACTATTGGTCATTTCGGTATTTCAAATGAGTGATCTGAAGAAACAAAGCATAAAACAAAAAGTCGGTCGGTCAAACACAGTCGGACTGTTGCTGAAGAATAAAATTTAATTTTGATCCATTGATATATTCATTCAGCGGCCAAATAAGCAGCACAGTCCACAAGTATTAAAGTATTGAAGTATTAAAAGTATTAAAGTATTAAAAGTATTAAAAGTATTAAAAGTATTAAAAGTGTTAAAAGTGTTAAAAGCCCACCAGAACACACTAAGCTTTTATGTACTTCAAGGATCATGCCCTTCGTCCCCAGGGTACCTAGGTGGGCTGTGAGTGACTATGAGTACTTGAAACACTTCACCTTGAATTGACAAACTTATAATACCCCGATATTGAGAACAATGGTTTTTTCCGGTGCTGGTTTTAGCTGGTATTATCGAGTCTCATGCTGGTCTAACAAAAATGGGCAACTGGATGCATTATGAGTGATTATGATTTCCTTATAAATTTATAATGCAATGTTGATAATCCCATTGTCATCGGTTCTAACCCGTAAGTATTGACCGCTCATTTACAAACAAATTTGACGCCTGCATGCCGGTCACAACAATGAGGGTACCTAGATGTGCTATGAGTACTTTACCATATTACGGTCGAAGTACTTGTAAATTAAAAAATGCGTATCACATGGCAGGAGCTAATAGAACAGAATGTGAAATCAACCAACGGACACTGATGAAGGTATCGGGAGAATCCGACATGAAACAAAGAGCCCAGAGACCTGGGTCCTAGGTCCCAAGGTCCCGTCCAATTTCAGAAGAAGGGCGCAAGACCCATGAGAAATTTCTACCTAAATCGACAGCAAATGCTTTTTTCAAAATTCAAAGACGTGAGGTTGAATAACTCATTTTGCAAAGGCTTGTGTATGCCTCAATAAGTACTTTTGCAAAAACACTTCAACATTTTTTGCAAAATTTTTATGATATGGCCTGGATTCAATGGATTCTCAACACATTGGCATCAGCTTTTTGGACGGCATGACATTCGGCATCCAGGAGCCATTCTCAAGGTGCACTCCGGCACACCAGAGTGCCAGATCTCGAGCAAAGCTCCGGACTGCACCAATGCCATTGTGGCAAAATATAAATTCACATTTAGTTGCACACTCAATACTCGCGGGAACTTTACAAAACCTTCGAACTCGCTCAGGGAAACCTCGCAATTGACATGGCACAACATGTAAATACACGTGCAACAAATTGTTTATCCGTCGGGTAACTTTAGCACTTGAGCACGGTCATTTAACATGTAGTGACTTCGTAATTATTATTTTTGTCCGAAAAATGGCGTGATAACTGAGTGGTCACAGAGCATATTAAGGGGGACACAAGTTAGGTTTCTCATTCACAAGGTCTCTAAACAGAGATAAGTGTATACTAAGCAAAGCTACATGTGGTTCCTAAACTATTCAGTGCCAATTTGAATTAGAACGAGATCTAGGCCATTCACTTCTGGTATATAACCCAGCTTTCTATCATTTGTTCTTCCTCAACTTGTTCTCAATGACTACTGAGCTGTCACTTCTGTTTGTATCCCTCCTGATCGTGTTCCTCTACCAACTATATAGAATAGGATCCCGAGATTCCACTCTGCCACCCGGGCCTCCTACTCTGCCTCTTCTAGGGTATAGCCTAGTTCCCTTTAGATCATTCCCTTTCACTGAAAAGTCTACACCAGAAATGTACATATGTTCCCTGCTCAGTCTATTCACTTAAAGTCAGTAACCCACTGGTTCAGTCCATATCTGATACGATGATATTGTAAAATTATTCTGCTGCAGGCTTAGTGAATGGGCTAGAAAATACGGAGATTTCTACTCAGTAGGCACTCGGAACATTCACTAGCGTTTTCTTTTTTTATTTATCCATTGCTCCTTCCTCAGCTGAAGATGGGACGAGATACGATTATTGTTCTCTCAAGTGCCAAAGCAGTCAAAGAATTTCTAGATATGCGAGGTACTTCGACAGCAGACAGACCTGCTGCATACATACCTGAGCAAGTCCACAAGGGCGATAGTTTGGTCTGGGGTAGATATGGTATGTTTTTTTTCATTTTACTGCCGACCGCGATCTTATCAACAGGTGCTAGGTGAAAGGTGGAAATTGATGAGGAAGACCGTTCACGCGATTCTGACGGTCTGTATTATATTCCCCTCCCTTTGAACTTTGCTACAACATTATGGTTTCTAGCCGGCTTCAGCGGAGGAAACTTACTACATTCAGTTCGCGGAGTCCACTCAATTGCTATATGACTTGCTTCATAACCCAAAGGTAACTACTTCAAGTTAGATCATTGAACTACGTAATTGAGTTGTTATTACTTACGGTATCTTAGCTGCATTTTCAACACGTTCGCCGGCTTTCAGCGTCTGTCATATTCTCTGTTCTCTACGGGAAGCGTGTTCCTCGATACGAGAGCTATGAAGCTACTTCTATATTTGACCTTCTTCACTTAGAGGAACGTCTCTTTCTACCTGGCGCACAGCTACCTGTCGACATGTTCCCGTTTTTAAAATACTTACCTGAAGGCCCATTAGCGCCATGGAAGAAGAAATGCAAGGAGCTCAAAGAAATTCATCAAAAGGTATTCTTTGGCTCTCTTGAGCAGTGTAAAAGCCGTATCGACAGAGGGGAGAGCGCCGGCTGTCTTATGGAACAAGCCCTCGAACGATATCAGAAAGAGTTTGGGCTGACTTGGCATGAAATAGGGCAAGTAGTTGTTCCTCTTGTGATCTCCCGATATTCACTGTTCAAATTACAACTACAAAAAAACTGATAATGAATGTCATGAAATTCATAGCTATATCGGTGGAACACTTCTCGAAGGCGGCGTCGACACATCCACCAGCATCCTTCAGATGCTCATCATGATACTCCCTTGTTATCCGGAAGTTCAACATAAGGCACAAGAAGAGATAGACCGTGTCGTCGGGCATGATCGCATTCCTGAACGAGACGATATAAAAAACTTGCCTTATATACAGGCGATTATTAAAGAAGTATGTGGCTACGTATTCAGATTCAAGAGAGAATAGACTTACCGGATCTCCTATTTCTGTGTTGCTATAGCTAGGTCGCTTTGGCCCACCTCTACCATTTGGCGTCCCTCATGCCATCGTTCGGGATGAAGAGGTATGTTTCCAGAACTTCCATTCGAACCATGATGTCTCTTGGAACTCATCACTTCCAATTGACAGTATCGTGGATATATCGTGCCGAAAGGGAGCGTTGTGTTTCAGAATCAATGTACGTCTTAAGTCTTTCAGGACGTGGTGTATGTATTAACGTGACCATTGCTCATAGGGGGTATCTTCCATGATCCTGGTCAGTAGATACCGGGATAAGATATCATGTCAATTTGAGCTCAACTACTTGCTCGATCTCCAGAAACCTTCGAAGACCCCGATCAATTCTGTCCTGACCGCTATCTTTCGACAAAATATGGTACAAAACCAGGTGTGGATGATAGCTTTTTCCGGGATACTATCATTTTTGGTTCCGGGAGAGTAAGTAGTCCGAATCGAGTGCTTGTTCAAGTTACACGAACCTTCTTTGTTCCTACTGGGAAAATCTACCGATCTGCATATGTGCTAATCAATTTGCAATGTCTACATCTTTAGAGAATCTGTCCGGGAATGCACATCGCTAATTCAAGTCTGGTGAGTGACTGCTTAGATATCTATCCATACGTTCCCTCTAAATCAAAGCTAATCCTGAACTCCATAGACGATCAACGTAATGAATCTACTTTGGGCATTCGCCTATTCCAAAGCCAAAGATCCACTTACAGGCTCCGAAATCCCAATCGATCCGACCAAAATGTCCGATGTAAGTACTCAAGCTATAAATTTAAAATCTCTACATTTAGTAATCACCTTGAGGATCCTCTAACCATAAATTTGCGTACCCCTTACCCCCTTGGCTGACATTAATGACATGAAGGGCATCGCCTTGTTTCCACTTCCATTTGAATGCTCTATTCAACCTCGTAGTCAAAAAATCGCGGATCTCATACATAAACACTTCATCGATGCAATCGACGTATTCAAGCAGTATGAAGGTGCTCTTCAACAGGAAGATAAAGAACATGTTGCTCAACTTCGTTCGCATTTGGTTTGAATCTCGATGGAAGTTGTGGAGCGTTGACCAATGAGGGTTTGGGCTGAAACCGACTAGACATAGCCGTTATGCAATAAACATTTCTGATTTGTCTACACATTGTATCTATACGTAGTATGTATACCATATATTCGTTTGCAGCTCCGAAATTGTCTACACCATGTATCTATGTGTAGTCCTCATACATAACTTCGAAGTGAATAAATTCGACAAGGAAACAGCGCTACAGAAAGTTATCAATGACGTTATTCAATCCAAGGGCTGAATTTGCGAAGGGGATGGTAAGGAAGACATACCCCGTGAGTATCCAGGCAGTGAGTTTTGTATCGTATTAGATACTAGTAGGCCTCTTATGAGTGCATCCAATTAACGAGGCTGAATTTAAGAGGACTCATTCAAAGATTTCCGATGTCTCCGGGGGCTGGCATCTCGGCAGCTGGCATTTGCTATGCTGAATGGTTTGCACCCGGGCTCCGGCCGCGCGAACTGATGGACCTGTTCCTTCATAGTTGATCATGGTGTAAGTACTTCGATTTTTAAAGTTGAAATATACTTCAATTGTCTAGAAATACTCACAGAACTATAATGCCCTTGTCTGTGTTTTGATTTATTTAACTAGTTCAAAGGGTCATACTAGTAAGTATTCGAGAAAACTGTGACAGAACATCGTTAGGGTCGCAGATTGGTCGCAGATTATGTTTCTCCGAGTTCACTGGCTTTTGTGGCAGGTTAGAATAGGATGAAACTGTACGGACATATGAGGCCGTTCATTTTTGGTATATAGCCTTTGAACTTTCTCTTTCCTACCAGTGTTCCTCAACCCGATATTTTGTGTTCTCAATGACTACTGAACTGTCACTTCTGGTTGCACCTCTGTTAATCATACTACTCTACCGATTGTATAGAATAGGATCCCGAGATTCTACTCTGCCACCCGGCCCTCCTACTCTTCCTCTTCTAGGGTATAGCCCAGTTCTCTCTTCAGATCATTCCCTACTAAAAAGTCTACACCAGAAATGTACATATGTTCCCTGCTCAGTCTATCTACCTGAAGTCAGTAACCCACTGGTTCAGTCCATAAATCTGACATGATGACTGGATCATGATATTGAATTGTGCTCCGTTACAGGCTTAGTGAATGGGCTAGAGAATATGGAGATTTCTATTCAGTCAGCACTCAGAATATCCATGAGGGTTTTAATTGATTTTTCATTTATCCATTACTCCTTCCTCAGCTGAAGATGGGGCCAGAAAAAATTATTGTTCTCTCAAGTGCCAAGGCAGTCAAAGAGTTTCTAGATATGCGAGGTCCCTCGACAGCAGACAGACCTTCTGCACACATACCTGATCAAGTCCATAAAGGCGATAGTTTAGTCTGGGGTAGATATAGTATGGTTTCTTTCATCCTAACATTGACTGCGGTCTAATCAACCGGCCCTAGGTGAAAGGTGGAAACTGATGAGAAAGACTGTTCACGCGATTCTGACGGTCTGTATTATCCCGCTCCCTTTGAACTTTGCCAACAATTACAACGTTGTGATTTCTAGCCGGCTTCAGCGGAGAAAACTTGCTCCATCCAGTTTGCGGAGTCCACTCAATTGCTGCATGACTTGCTTCATAACCCAAAGGTAAGTACTTAAAACCTAGTGTCACTGATTGACTAAATTATACTCAAACACGGTACTTACGGTTAGTTGCATTTTCAACACGTGCGCCGGCTTTCAGCTTCTGTCATTTTCTCTGTTCTCTACGGGAAGCGCGTTCCTCGATACGAGAGCTATGAGGCTACTTCTATGTTTAACCTTCTTCACGCAGGGGAACATCTCTTCCTACCTGGCGCACAGCTACCAGTCGACATGTTCCCGTTCTTAAAATACTTACCCGAAGGCCCATTAGCGCCATGGAAGAAGAAATGCAAGGATCTCAAAGAAATGCATCAAAAATTATTTTTCGGTTCCCTTGAGCAGTGTAAAGGTCGTATCGAGAGAGGAGAGAGTGCCGGTTGCCTCATGGAACAGATACTCGAACGATATCAGAAAGAGTTTGGGCTGACTTGGCATGAAGTAGGGTAAGTAATTGCTTTTTCTTGCCACGATCTCCCGATATTCAGTGTTCAAATTACAACAAACCGGATAATGAGTGACATAAATCTCGTAGCTATATCGGTGGAACACTTCTCGAAGGCGGCATCGACACATCCACCAGCATCCTTCAGATGCTCATCATGCTACTCCCTTGTTATCCGGAGGTCCAACAGAAGGCACAAGAAAAGATAGACCGTGTTGTTGGTCATGATCGTATTCCACAACGGGACGACATCAAGAATTTGCCTTATGTTCAGGCGATTATCAAAGAAGTATGTGGACTACATATTCAGATTCGAGAGAGAAAGATCTTACCGTATCTCCTCCTATTTCTGTATTGCTATTAGCTAGGTCGCTTCGGCCCACCTCTACCATTTGGCGTCCCTCATGCCACCATTCAAGATGAAGAGGCATGTGTCTAGAATCTCCATTTGATTTATATCATCTCTTGAAGCTCATTACTTCGAATTGATAGTATCGCGGATATATCGTACCAAAAGGATGCACTGTATTTCAAAATCAATGTATGTCTTTGAGAGAGCATTCTGGACTTGGTACACATTTATGTATTAACGCGACCATCGTCCATAGGGGGCATCTTGCATGATCCTGGTCAGTATCAAGGTAAGATATCGTGACATCTTGAACTCATCTATCTGCTTGATTTTCAGAAACCTTCGAAAATCCCGATCAATTCTGGCCTGACCGTTACCTTTTGACAAAATACGGTACAAAACCGGGTGTGGATGATAGCTTTTTCCGGGATACTATCATGTTTGGTGCTGGGAGGGTAAGTAGTTCAAATGTCTATTCAAGTCTCTTTTTATAGTGATATCCTGTTGGGAAAATCTACCGGTCTATGTACTGATCGATTTGCACCGTCTACATCTTCAGAGAATCTGTCCCGGAATGCACATCGCTAATTCAAGTTTGGTGAGTTAATGTTTAGATACTATCCATCCATGGGTTCCCTCTAAATCGAAGCTAATCCCGACGGAACTCCATAGACAATCAACGTAATGAACCTACTTTGGGCATTCACCTATTCCAAAGCCAAAGATCCACTTACAGGCTCCGAAATCCCAATTGATCCGACCAAAATGTCTGATGTAAGTACTCAAGCTATAAATTTCTGCTACGTTCAGCGATCATCTTGAGGATCCCCCAACCAACAAATTTGAATACTCCTTGCCCCCCTTGACTGACATCATTCTCATGAAGGGCTTCGCTTTGTTCCCACTTCCCTTCGAATGCTCTATCCAACCTCGTAGTCAAAAAATTGCAGACCTCATACATAAACACTTCGTCGATGCGATAGACGTATTCACGCAGTACGAAGATGCGCTTCAACAGGAAGATAAAGAGTATGTCGCTAGGGTTCGTTCGGATTTGATTTGAGTTTGTAGGATGGGAGTTGTGGAGCGTCAATAAGTGTGTTACCAGTGAGGATCGGTTGAATTAGACATATCCGTATACAACTGGCATGGATCGATTCGTCTGTATTTACTATGTGCGTAGTACGTATACCGTATTCGTTTTGTACTTCCTCAATCGTCTATACAAGGACCTATTTTGTAACACGTATAGCGTATTCGTTCTTGTGCTTCAAGCTGTTCGATGAATTGTTCCTATCCGAGTTTTTACACCCCATCCAATTAGTCAGCTCTCCTACTCTTCGGAATGAGCACCCAGAGTCCAATCATGACACACATCATCGCTACCAGCCTTCAAAAAATGACACCAACGATAATCAATATCATAATAACAAGATCCGAGCACAAACGCAACAGAGACTCACAACGGCTGTAAACTCCCAATCCCAACCCCATCCGCTATCGCGCCAGTCACAAAAGGCAACGCCGCACCTCCAGCCTGACCAAACCCCGCAATCCATCCAATCGACCCAGTGAGGAGCCATTTTGGTATGACCGATCCCGCTAAGCTGATGGCGAGGGGGTATACGGGACCAAGGAGCATACCGGTGATGGACACAGCGATGCCGTTCCCAATGAGGGAAGGAGTGAACCAGATGATGAACTCGAGACTGGACACAGAACGGAGAAAAAAGTAAGTTTTTGGGTTGAATTTTACTTGAATAACCAGAGTAATAGAAACTTTGGTGGAAGAAGAGGAAGAAGAAATGGACGAAGTCGTTGAGAAAAAAGGTATAGTACACGTACCCAATCGAAAGCACTCCATACAGCATCACGACCCTTCGGAGTCCAAGAAGTTTGTTAAGAGGTAGGAGTAGTATACGTCCTAACATAAGACCTAAGGGAGAAAAGAAATCCAAGTGAAATCGGTCCAATTAGAACCGGAATCATAATCGGAATCAGAAAGCAGAAGTAGAAGCAATTACGGGACTCGGATATAACAGCCTGAGGGGATTAAATTATTGTGCACGTACCACCAAAGAACCCGGAGGATATATATATCCAGAGTCCGGACCGCCTCCACGACGTTGGATTATGTATGTTACGATCCAGCCACTAAAAAAAGAAGTTGACCAAGTTCGTGTGTAAAAAGATGTTTCTCGTCAGTTAGGAAGAGCTGCGTTACACATAAAACATGCAGGAAAAAGAAACTCGTACCCGAGAGTGACCTTTAATTAAAAAGAAAGCCAGAAATAAGAAAAATTTCAAACAAGTAGACCTTTGTAAAAGTGAATGGAACTTACCTCAGTCCCGACATACATAAAAGTAAACGCAGCCATCGTATGAACGCTCTTGAGTGCGAAGATCTGTCTGAACGCACTCCGATCGCTCGTTCCTTTCTCTGTTGGCTCTAAACCGATCTCCTTTCGACATTCTTCCCAAAGAGTTTCCAGCCTCAACAACGGGAAATAGCGCCAGGACTTACCATCTTTACTACGAAGCTTGAAGACGAGCACCATAAGGACGAGATTGATACCACCGACGCCGAGCGAGACGAGGTAATGGAAAGACCATCGACGCATTTGGGCAAACTGAGTGGCGACGAGGGGAGCAGTGAATGCACCCAGGCCTAATAATCCATTTAGATGCAAAGACAAACACGAAGATCAAGAGGATTTATAAGTCCGAAGAAGGAGGAAATAAAGCTTAGTGAACTCACCATAAGCGGCGTGGAAAATACTGAGCCTTGTGGATGGATCATGATCGAGAGTCGCGACGTATCCGTTTGCCTGGGCGTGCTGGTAGTAAAAGAATAATCAAGGTCAGTTCTACTAGTGACGACTACTAGATGAAGGACCAGTACCTGCAAAGCGACACCGCCTCCTGACAAAGCAAAAGACAGGATAAATACCGGGAACGGCAAAGCTGGAGCTTGTATCACGTAGGCTACTAATGGTGCCAGTCCGCCTAGCAATCAAGATTTACATTAATGATGAGTATAGACCGGACTGATTTCGAGCAGTTAGATGTATTTACCAAGCACGAGAATCTAAATAAAAGAATTATTTAGCACAAGACGAGAGGCTGTAAATCTAGAATGCAAGACACATACCTTTCCAAACTTCATCTTCTCAGACAGATACACGTTGCTCATGGCACCGATAAGGAAGCCAATGCATGTGCAGACGAAGATGAGGGAAGCCACGACAAACGAGATCTTTCAACCGATGACGGTTAGTGAAAATGAGGAACGTAGGGTATATCCCTGCGTACTTGATACACTTCTTGAATGCCTACACAAAAGAAATCAAGATTACACGAAAGATTATCACGAAACATGAAATTTTACGTACGAGGCAACAAAGGACCCGCAGATCCATCGTTCCAACCCAACATGAAATGACCCCAGCAAAACGCAGCAAAATGGATGCGCTTTTTGATCAGCTGGGATCTGGTGGGTTGAACGACATTATTGACGAAACTTAATCTGGGCAATTCAGAGACTACATCAGATGAGTTCAGACCTATAGGACCATCTGCATCGTCGACAGCGAGATCTTTTACGGAAGACACCTGTCTCGCGCGTGGCGTACTCCCGTCGACGACAGCGAGTTCTTGAGGAGCACGGTTTTCTGATTGGATAGCTTCCAGAGGGTTTTCTGCATCTCGAGAGAGGTTTTTGAGCTCTAGAGCCATGATGAGAGGATGAAAGTAAGGAAAGAAAGGGATCCCCAACACGAGTACGTTTCTCGGTGTATGGGGTACTTACATGCTCTTACATGATGTAAAAGATTTAACGACAATTGAATGCCTGGACCATTTTGCGTTTAAACATTCTCCCACTCCGGAAAATCTGCGGGGAAGAGACATATGGAGTTTAGATTGTCTGGGGTAACACGTGACATACCTCAAATGCGTCCCGCAAGACAGTATTCTTGAGATATGCAAACGACAAGGATATGCAAAGTGCAATCCGCATTCCCAGAGTGACAAGTCGAAAAATGAAAAGGTGCGCGACTTCGCAACCTTGTCACGACTCAGCTCGACACTTGTGCGTCACGGTGTCGTGACTCATGACTAGTACAAGTATGTGAGGTCCTGAGAAGTTTAAATTCTCTTCACTCAATCTCTCCATGTTCAACCTCAACAGCGCAACGATCTAGCGGGTCATGTACGCGAATCCATCATCTGCGTGGTGGAGAAAATGATATCGGAAATACCCTCTGGCCAGCACTTGGCCGCAACAACTGCGAAGACGCCACAAGTTACCCATGGAAAGCCAGGATGGAGTGAGAGGAAGAACACATGGCAATCTCAATTCTGAGTACAGGAGTATCATTTATACAAGGCTAATCCTGATATGAATCCATGTATCGAACTGTACGACCAAGCCTCGCAGTGGCGCAAATCATGAGGACTTTTACTTCGGTACAGTGAGTGCCAAGATGGACAGATTTCTCGAGGATACGCTACGATACTTATCTTAAGGTCCCCCCGGTTAGACAGGCCGGAAAGGCTCTCCCGGCCAAACCTTGACCCTACAACCAAGGTGATAGTCGTGAATTAAGTTCGTGAAGGACAGTGAGCTCACGACCATATGTCAACTCAAACCTGAACCAATGCGATCCAATCAATTGAATCTCAAGTATCGATATTCTGCGAAAACATCCAGTTTACAAAATGTGACATCAACCATGATGCCAAGCTGGGTCCTGCAGAGAGATTACGATAGACCATTATCTCAAGGTCTCCTCCTGAACAGGTTCGGCAAAGCCACTCCCATCTAGCCCCCAAAAAAGCTGCCACTTCTCAATGGAAAAGTCTTTTCTGCACGCTGAACAAACGAGTTGCACACTATGACATGGCCACCATTGCAACGCAGGTCATAGGAAGGACAGTGGATCTTATAGCTACATTGATTTGGCTTGGAGGTGCCCTATGATCGCAATGTTGATCTAGTATCAATCGTAGACAACCATGATTTGCCGAGATATAAGTGACAGGAGCGATACAAAGCGAAATACGTACCATCGAAATAGGGGTTGAGCGTCATCGGGAACTACTTACGTATGTACTTACCGGTAACTAACCGGTTACGTTCTCTAATCTCTTTGATACGAGCTCAAGCATATATACAAACTAGATACTAACACGCAGACTCTGTCTTCGAGACTACGAAGCACAGATGAGCCACTTGATTCGATGACCTCACTTCTCGTCCTAGGAGGCTGAGTAAACCAATATGGATTTACATCCTCGATTATGCTACTAATTTCTAGGTATTATATTCCGTCTGTCTCCGAGTACTACGAAGCACAGATCAACATTTCAATTGTGGTGCACTTTCAGCATTTTATTGCTAGTCGTCATTTTTCTTTGTCCGCGCACTTTTTACGTGCATGACCGATTCCACCGAATACACTCGTCCTTCAAGTCCAGTGTCTATCGTATCGGACCCTACGTTTGGCCAATTGCCTCCACCACCTCCACCACCACCTCCAGACCGTAAAGATATGTCTACTATGTCGTCCGACACTACTCGGCCTTCCGTCTCGATTATTACCCTTAATACATCTTTATTCAAACACGACCCTTTGTCCAAGGATCAGAACCATTTTTCCTCGTGGAAGCGACAATTCATTCAGACTCTACGAATGAATCAAGGGGCTGATGGATATCTTGACGGCCGTATTTTGTGTCCGAGCGCGGATAAAGAACCTCGTGCATACAGCAATTGGAATGCGAATAACGGTAGCATTCTTGGTTTTATGGGTCTAGTCATTGATGATGCTGAGCAGGAGATTATTGAGGGTGCGAACACCGCTCAAACTGCTTGGAACCTCCTTACGCAACGTCATGCTCAGGAGGGACCTGTAAAACAAGTCCAGCTGATCCAGGAAGCGCTCAACGTTCGATATTCTTCTTCTGAGAAGTATTCTTCCACTTCTTCAAAGCTTACCACTCTCAATAAACGGATTTGGGACATGGGTTCCCTTAGTTCGGAACTCTTCCTATGCATCATTATGATTAATGCTATGTCGAATGTTCCTGATCTCTGTGCGACTCGCGAGAATGTTGCCCAACAGTTTGCCCAGTCCGACGGAACCAATCCCGATCTTACAAAAAATCCCACCGCTCGAAAGTACGACTCTTCCGATATTAAGCGAGCACTCGACATGGCCCAGGGCCTTGTCGATTCGGATTCTAAGACCGCGGACATTGCTTTGTCGGCAAAGACCTCCCAAAAAGCAAATTCTCGAAGTCGCCCGAAATGTTCTAACCCTACGTGCCCTAGACCAATTGGCCACACCAAGGACTACTGTATTTCCCCTGGAGGCGGCATGGCTGGAAAAACCATCACAGAATCGAGAGACGCCCGTTTGAGAGATAGAGAGAAGAAAGGGAATACAACTTCGGGAGAGGCGAAGAAACCCAACTATCACGTTGTCGAAAGCAACGGACAAGCGTACATCATTGATGTGGGTACCAATACTATTCTTCGCACCGTTCCCTCGGGTTCTGGTACTCCTTCCGACTCTACCTCCGATTTTGCCGGTCTCGCATGCGACTCTGTCGAGTCAATCGATCCGTCCATGATTTCTGAACCGGAGCGTGCGGAATATGAGGGCTGGCTAGCGTTAGAGGAAGTGAAAGCGTCGGTAGACTGGAACGAGAGGAGGAGAGAGGTCGATTTTGCGGGAATTACCTGTGAACCCTTGAACCAAGGGACTCGTACGAAGATTTCCCTTACTCAATTTCCATTTATTTTGGATAGTGGTGCAACCACTCATATTTCACCTGACCATACCAACTTCCTTGTCCTTCGACCTATCCCCCCTCGATCCATCAAGGGCGTAGGGGGCTCGTCAATCGCTGCATATGGGATCGGAGATGTAAAATTACGCGTCGGGAAGTCAGCATACATCACCCTACACGATTGTCTATATGTTCCAGAGTCCACTGTCCGTCTTATCTCCATCGGCGCCCTATCTGTCCACTCTAAAATTGTCACTCACTTTGATGACAACGGCACTTGGATTACCCCGAAAAATAGCGCACTTGTACTTGCCCGAGGGACGTTACGCTCCAATCACCTGTACGACCTCAATATCCATGCAGAGGCAGAACACGCTTACCTTTCCCGGGACCCACCTACAAGTACATGGCATAAACGCCTTGGCCATCCGTATGAACAAATTATATTCGACATGGCCAAGAAGCACTCAGTTGAAGGTATGCCAATCGATCTATCGAGCTTCAATACGCATTCTAAATGTCGTTCCTGCATTCTTGGGAAACAGACTTCCAGTCCATTACCAAAGAAGCGTGAAGATGATCGTAGGGCTACCTGTAAACTAGAAAAAGTGTTTGTAGATTTGTCTGGTCCCCAAGCTGTACGTTCCCGAACCGGGAACTATTATATTATGGATATAATAGACGACTATTCTAGTCATCCGTGGTCTATCCCATTAACTGGAAAGGACAAAGCGTTGGAACCCCTAAAGGCATGGGTCGAAGCGAGGGAGCGAGAGACGAACCTCAAAGTCAAAATCATCCAGATAGACAATGGGGAACTGAAGTCAGAAGAGATGATGAATTGGTGTGTATCGAAAGGCATTTCCTTGCGGTTTACCGCACCATATACCTCCGCAATGAATGGGCGAGTTGAACGCCTCCACCGTACCCTCATGAACAAGACTCGGACGATGTTAATAGCGGCGAACTTACCCGACTACCTATGGGATGAAATGTATCTTACGGCCTCATATCTCCACTCGTTGACAACAACAAAATCGCTTAATGGCAAGACACCAGCCGAGTTGTGGACAAAAAGAAAACCAAACTTGTCCCACCTCCGTGAGATCGGATGTCAAGCCTTCGTCTTAATAAAGACGAATAATCCCAAAATTTTTCCGCGATCCGTTGAATGCGTACTTGTCGGATATGAACCCAATTCAAAAGCATACCGATGCTACCATAGGAAAAGTCACAAAATAATTTCGTCTTACCATGTTCAATTCATCGAGAGTCATCAGATTCCATCCCCTGTCCATCCAAGTCCATTACCCACAACGCAGCCTCCAACTTCTAATATCAACTCCCCGCCGTTTATCCTGACTAATGAGGAAGATGATGTCATTAATCCGGTGCCTGACCAACCTTCCAATCAACCCGATATGAATGATCCGCCAGTTATATTAGATCCGACTGATCGGCGATCTATGCCAAAGCCAGTTAATCAAGCGTCAGAGCCTAGGCGATCTTCTAGACTAACCGAAAGGAGTAATCCGGTTTAGGGCGGTACATAAGGCGGAGTGTCCTACTGCGGCGTTGCCAAAAAACAAAGGACCGACGGGTGCTATGATGTGGTCTGGGATTCCATTTTGTTATCGGCGGCTATGAGGAAGAGCACAGGTTCGTTAAACGGGTTAGTCTTAGACATTTTGGCACATTTTAGCGTGATACCTGGGCTATGCCCCAATCTCAGTGGGACTAACGGCCCACTTTTGGGGGGAAGTGGGCAAATGGTCCTACCTTTGCCCACTTAGGAAAATACTCATCTTTGACCGCTTAAACTGGGACAATAGCTCTCTTGAACATTTTTGAGATTTTGTCCCAATTTTAGTGGGCCGACTTTTACGGTTTCTAAAAGTGGGCAAAACCAATTGAGCCAGAGGCCCCACGGTGTCTCACTTATAGTGGGGAAACATTACCTCCTTGTAAATGTCGGTTTAATGATAGGAACATTCGATGAGTCAGATCAAACCACTGATTTCGTCGCCATACAACCAGCTTGAAGTAGCTCTCGTTCAAGAACCACCTTCGCCGGTGTCGAGTCCGAATCGAGCCCGGCATAATGTTTAGACAGGGTTAAATAGGCTTCAGGTTGGTTTCAGTGCGGGGCGCAACAGAAAAGAAGGGTTGAGAGTAGTGGGTATAAGGAGTGGAGCTTCCGTTAGATAAGCCACGCAGTGATTTTCGTACAAAACAGATGGTTACCTGACTGGTGTACCGGTGAACCGAGATCGTGTGTCGAGACGACGTTCCGGCGTATATGAACAGTTG
Source organism: Dendrothele bispora CBS 962.96 (assembly GCA_004369135.1). NCBI lineage: Eukaryota > Fungi > Basidiomycota > Agaricomycetes > Agaricales > Dendrothele > Dendrothele bispora. Next base: position 388,964 of record ML179040.1, read on the forward strand.
TTGTTCGGGAACGTTTCTGACTTCGAGCTGTTACTCCATAACCTTGGTCGAACCACACAGTTATAAATAAGATATATGAAGGACGTTGACTAAATACTGTAACATAGATGTCCAACAGTTACTACAGCCCGAGCCTAAGGGGTAAGAGACCACTATCGCCACGCACAACCCGTTAGAGCTCAAGTCAAGGAGAAATGACTAATAAAATATTGGGATCTAAAGTTAGCCGTTATGTACATGTACCCGACCTCCTACTATAAGTCATTATATACTCGGGGTATCTCATGCCATCGATCACTCTAGGGACATAGTTTATTATTATTATAATAAAAAACGGGAAGAAGTAAACGGGGCCACTACTAGGTCATTTGCACAGTTTTAGTGGTCGAAAATTGGACTTTCATTGGGAAATTTAAACTTGGCCCAATAAAGAGCACCTAATCTATGTCCCCCTTTTTGACCAAAAAACGCCTGTCAAATTGGGCTTTAATCGATGGGTCAGATGATCAATGTTAGTGGACCATAGTTGGGACAATAGGGGGGGAAAATTGAACCAAAACTGAGCGAAATACCCCACTTATATGCCCAACTAAAGTGGGCCAGACATCAGGTGTCACAGCCTCTGGGGAAGAATGGTGGGTCCCAGTTAGCGTTTAGCGCGCAAGGGAAATCCATTGCCTGGTCAGCCTAGCGCCGTAAGGTTACTTGTATACTTATCAAGCACTCTATGACACTATCAACAACATGCGTTATCCTTTATAGGCCAGCCCATGGTTGTCGGTCCATATAATCTGTAGGATGATCACTCCGCATGCCCTCAGCCAGTTCCAGTCTGAAAACCCAGCCACTCTCAAATAGCTGCAGTCCGAAAGCATCAAAATTCGGTCGAAGGTATCCCCAAAGCCCCTGTAAACATAAGCATCACATAACAGGTTTAACGACCTATTATGCCAGCTACTCACGCCAAACCCTTTCTCTCTTACACACCAGTCATGCCAACGCAACTTGCCGCTAGGGCTACGTTATGGCTCCAAGAGGATCGAGCCTCTAATGGGTAAAACAAAAATAAACTCGAAACTTCGCAAGACTAAGCAGAAAGCTCAACCTCTATTACTCCTTTAGCAGTTGTACTTATCGCCAATAGTGTTAGGGTAAGCTGCAAGAAGCCATCATCTACGTACCGAGCGTGGGTTCTCGCCATTTAGGGGTAAGTTCGTAACGACGCACTTCCCAAAACAAGGTATAGGCAGGTGAGACAAAGTATGGCATATTCGAAAAGAAGTCAGCGGTGTGTCTCAGAAGAACCGGCCCAAGGGATTTCGGGCCACCATAGAGGTATATGACGTGGAGTAAAAGACCATTTTAGGGTACATTCTTTCGTCAGAAATGCAGCTAAACGAGACGCAAGGTGGGCTCCAAGGGCCGTTATAGATCATTCTGTGCGGTCCTAAGGTACGCGCGTCAGCCACTCCTCCAGAATCACTTCAGGGACGGCTTTTAGACGAGCATGGGAAACTTATGATCAGCTTGAAAGGTAGCTTAACCAAATGGTAAAAGTAGAGCAAACTAACATTTGTGGTAGGACGGAAATATCTAGAAGAATGGCCGTCCCTGTAGTCTAGCTCCATAGTGGAGTATTTGAAGCACTACAAAGTCACTCAAACTGAGGAGGACAGCACGTAAAAGGGTGAAAAGACTCAGTGGTCTGCAAACCCGAAGGAAGGTACAGGAGCCAAGCAGCAGTCAAACTTTTAAGACTTGGAGTAGTGTCTGGCGGAGCATCTAGAGTACATAGTTTACTCAGAGCAGGCCAGATTAGAGACAGGCATAGGGAAGTTGTTAATCGCGGACATTGAGTAGTTCACGCGGTCGCAGGTTGAAGAGAACCAGTTGGCCTCCCTAAAGTAATACGTAACGACGTTGACAGGCGAAAGAGAGGAGAAATCGACGGAGTTGAGAACATCGTGAAAGGGCTTGCCTTAGGTATCGAAAGACTACGCCCCATGCCAACAGCTTTAG